>ML789601.1:514538-533844 GCA_009831015.1 Picea engelmannii | reverse complement strand
TCATACTAAATATAAATGTGGAAATTAACATACAACATGAAATACAAGTTCATTTAGATGTCCATGTTCTATAAAAACGTAAATACAATTGTTCAAATATGCATAGCAACAACAAAATAACATACAACAACATTCAACCATATAAACAAGGATTTAAATGCAACACTCTGCCCTCGGCAAGCAGTAATAACCAAATATATTTCAGAGTAAATTGCATAGCAGTTATATCAGCATTATACATGAATAAACACAACAAATAGAACACTTATCTTATAAAATGTGCAACCCGTTGCAGAGGACGAATGTTCCTCCCAACCATAGCCTTGTTGTTCCAGTTCTCAATAGCGAGACACCCTCGAGTTGGGGTTATGAATCCACAAGAGACGGAAGTCCCTAAGGCTGACTAATGTCCCCCTTTCAATAGTTAAACTCTCAACTAATTATAGTTCACCAACACACTTCCCCTAAACCTGCACAATCCAAGGGATGGAATCCCCCTTCACTGCTCATAGTCCCTCAAGATTTTCCACTCTCCTCCAGGGATTCCAGCACAGGTTGGACTTGAATTCTACTTGCTAGGACTTCAGGAATTCTACAGTTGCAACACAAATTCGCCCAGCAACCAAAACACATGTTTCTTGGACGAATTTCAAACAACTTGTCGCTCTCAAGAAGACAACCTCTCTCTCCACGAAATTGCAGCGCCAAACAACAATCAAACATGTCCACAACAGTTGCCTTCAAGCTCCTACACTCAAAACTCCATTGTTGGCCAGAAAAATCTATGTAAAACCAACTCTCTATGCAAAAACGTGAATGTGCAAAATCCGTTCTCCTACCCATATAAATTTTCATCTCTTTCTCTTGCTTGTTTGACTTGCACTCTTCTCTAAGTTGTTTGTACTCATCCCCCATGCTCTCAATAAATATGGTAAGTGACTCTCACACCAACCCTCTTACATGAATTCAATGATTGGGCTCTAGAACACTCAACAACTAATGGAAGGTTCATGGCAAGGATAATTTATAGAAAAAATAGGAAATGAGTTTTGGTTTAATAGATATAGGTAACTTCCCCCCTTGGACCCCTACCCTCTCTTGTGGTTACTTATTCTTCAAATCTTCATCTGTATCCATATACATTTGGCAATACATTTTATTCATTATATTATATTTACATCATTTACATATTACATCACTTTGGCACTCGACCATATGTTATATTTACAATATATATCACTTGGCTCTCAGCCATATATGACCTCTACAATACACACACACACACGGAGATATATATATCGCTAGTTCAAGGTTTGAAAATGGGGATGTTACATTCCCCTCCCCCTACAAATTGCACTATCTCTAATGCACATAACCAAACAGTTTACACATTGACATATAAAAACATTATATCAAAGTACATGATAATTCTATAACTTAATGATTCACGCAATAATTCCAACCAACAACTCTCCTTTCCCTTCATCCCACACATCGATTGGACAAGAAATTTCAGAGTTGTGGCTCCAGGAACTTCAACTGCCAAAATGGAGTCTTCATTCACTTATGTACAAATGTATATTCAATTTTCTTCAAAATTTTGAAAATTTTGTGGGTATGCTTCCCGCACGGCTTCTTCCTACTCCGATGTAGCATATTTAGGGTCATAACAGGGCCATTGAACCTTTACCAATCCGATGGATTTGTTTCTGAGCACATTGACTTTTCAGTCAAGGATGCACACTGGTTCCACCCAAAAATCCTCTTTATGTTCCACCTGGATCACATTCCAATCAATCACATGATTAGGTTCAAATACATATTTTTTTAATAAATACACGTGGAACATGTTATGAATTCTCATGGATGCAGGTAATGCTAGCATGTATGCAATTGGTCCTATCTTTTCTAGGACCTCAAAAGGCCGAAAATATCTCGCTGCCAACTTTGGGAAACTTTCCAATTTCAACGAGCTTCTCTTGGCTTTAACTTTTAAAAACACATGTTCTCCCACTTTGAATTCTCTATTTGTTCTCTTTCTATCAATATAGCTCTTCTGTCGATTTTGTGCAACTTTAAATTTTGTGTGATTTTTACCACCTATTTTTCCATTTCCTTCAACAACGCTAGCCCGATCATAGTTTTGTCCGCTTGGTTATCCCAACTTACTGGGGTGTTGCATTTTATACCATACAAAGCTTCAAACATTCTCATCTTCAATGATTCTTGATACCCATTGTTGTATGCAAACTCAACTAAATGGATATAGTCCTCCCACTTAGAGGGCTTATCCATTACATACATTCTCAACATATCTTCAATTATTCAATTAATTCTTTCTATCTTCCCATCTGATTGTGGGTGATATGTTGTATCAAAATTTAAATTTGTTCCAAATACCTTAAACAACCCCTTCCAAAAATTGGAAGTGAACTTGGGATCTCGATCTGACACTATTGTCTTAGGCACACCATGTAGCCTAGAAATTTCTCTCATGTAAATTTATGCAATATTGACTGCCTTATGAGTTACATTTACCGAAATGAAATGTGCAGCCTTTGTGAGTTTGTCCACCACTACCATGACGGAATCATGTTTCTTGGTTGTCTTTGGCAATTTAGTAATGAAATAAATAGTAACTTGTCATTTCCATTCAGGAATGGGCAATGGCTACAACAATCTTGTTTGATGTCTTTGCTCAGCCTTTACCTTCTCACGTTCTATACATCGAGCCAAATAATGCATTGTGGGGTTAAATATATGCACTATTAATTCCAACATTAAAATTATCAACCGAAACTCATAAGCTTCGAGGCACAAGCACAATATGTGCAGGATTGGAGCTAGTCTATCCTAATCTAAAGCCGACAAGCACACTTCAAAATGGAATGAATGAAAGCAAGACAAGCACAAATGAAAATTCACACTACAAGATGTAGCTTAACACTGGATTGCAAGATCACATCTCCCGAGTTAGATCTTGATCTTTATGGCTTATTCCTGTAGTGGTTAACTAAGCTACGTGAAAACCAAATAAAACAAACTAGATTGAAAGACAAGGGAACCTGAAAGTAAATGCAGAATTTACCCAAACTGGCATTCAAATCAGTCAGTTGGATGAGGTTACTCAAACCCTCTTGTATGTGTGATATTGACCTAAAGGGGAATTTACCAATTTTAAGAGCAAATCCACCAAAATCCTAATTAATCCTATATTGACAAAATGATGTAACATAAAGACTTCAAAGAAACACGCTTTAGAGAGTTGTCCTCAAGAAAAGATACACCTGGAAATGAAAGCGAAATCATTATGTAGATACAGGATTAATTTTGTTTTATGTACAAAAATAAATGTGTTAGTACGGGCTTCATTTAATTCTTTGTACAAAAATGGGATTGTTTCTCGTGGATAATCCATTTAACACTGCATCCATGTTTATCTCACAATACATATAACATAACAATACTTACCAACTTGACAAAGATATTTGATACAATAATGGTTATGGAACAAAACATACACATTACGATATAACACTCATAACACAATAACATGTTAAACCACAACAATATACTAATCAAAATAATTAACACAATATATTAATATAACACCACTACATAATATAACAATTTATGATGAAAAAAGATAACTATAACAAAATATAGCAATATGATAACAACATATATTATATTATAACAACAATGAAGTGTAGTTATAATATAACATTACAATGATATTACAACCAACGTATATGGCATCACACTAACCAAATGACACATATAGCATCACTATTATTATAACATATAATCTCACACCAAATAATGTATATAACATCACACTATCAATAAAGACCAAACATCATATATCACTTTGCATATGCATTATGAAATGAGATATTAATATAACAACATGATTTGGAAAACGATGCAACTATACCTCATAAACTGCTATAATTAATACATGTATCCACATATATATTACGACTCGTGTATAATGACGATGGCGATCAAACTTCACATATGATAATAATATAACATGCAACGGAAATCTGAAACCCTAAAACATGATATTCAAACACAACATCCAGTGTTAATTGGAGGGTAGCGGAACCAGATCAATTACATGAATTGAAGACACGGGGAGAGAGTGAATTGGAGGTCAAATTTGTGAGATGGTATGATAGATTAGAACATAATGGACAACAATAAGTGCATGAGATAACGTAACAGATCAAAGGGGCGATTTGAAGAAGAAATCTGGAGTATGTGAGAAATCAAATCATCAGGCAAAGAAAGTAACAAAAGTTGTAGGCGTTCTATCTCAAGGATTGCTCTCGTACATTCACAAAAAATTAGCAAGCTGAAATGATGGAAACCATAAACCAATTAGCACACTAACTATAATGGCATTAAATAAAATTATAAAATAGGAACATCACCTGGGTTGAGGGGCCCTTCCTGACCATGGGCAGTGTGCATGGAGAGTTAGCTCAGATAAGAAAGATACACATTAGTAATTAATTTTCTATTTATTAAAATTCAAATTTCAGATCAATAATAATACAACAACAATGTTTCTATCTGATGATCCCCGCTTACAATAATTACATTATATTTATACATATCAATCATATTCTTGGATGCATCAATCCATTGTTCCCGTGGATGATATTTTTTTTGATAAAAATAAATAATTAGCTACAACCAATGAAGGATCTCATACTAATTTAAATGATCTGATAACTAAGGCATCCAACCCAAGGACACATCATCAAATATGGGCGTGGTGTTTTCAAATCTAGACATATCACGAAATTTGAGTAGATGTCAGTTCGAAGAACCATGGATAAATCCGCAACCATTAATTTTTTTTTTTTTTTTTAAATGGCTAGCATGAGACCCAATTTTCCATGCTAGGAACAAAACCCGTGTTCCAGATTCTTCATATTCTTCTTTATTTGCACAAAAATTGAGGTCGAAATTAACTATCTAGAACTTTTATTAATTTGGCTGAATTATTACCCTTGAGTTGGAGGTCCACACATGTGACCTGGGTGGATTTTGACACTCAAGTCTCAATTCCGACATCGCTGCGGAGAAAACCCATGTTTCTGATTTTTTCCTCAAAGTCTGCAATTATGCTAAACGATAGGTACCAGAATGACAATATTGGTGCATAAATGTTGAACTGTTGTTATGGTACAAGAATATTGATTGTGCTAGTACAAGAATCACACTTCACTAACCGTCATAAGTAAACCATGATATAAACATCTTTTAACCACTAAAAAAAATAGAAAAGATGATGTATTAACCACACTGGATATAATGATGAATGATGTTGTTTAATTAGGATTTATGGTGTGTATTAACAACGAAATGCGAGAAAAGGTGTAATAATGATTTTTTTTTTATAGCGAAAAACATGGCAAAAGTGGAGTTCAACATGCATCGATCCAAATAATCGGTGACAAGTTTCTTCATACCATGCCAAAAATATGGCTTCTTACAACTGTAATAGTTTTATGATAATCCTAGATGTCCAGCGTATGGCACATTATGCATCTCCTTTAAGACTAAATTTTTCAATTCTTGAGAATTGAGAACATAAATTTTGTTCCAAAATAAGAGGATTCCATCCTCTTCCAGCTTGTAATCCTTATATTTTTGTTGTATATCATTATGTTGTAAGCTTTCTTTAATTTACACATAATGTTGATTTGTAGTTACAACCTCTAGAATTCTATCTTTTAAATCTATCATGTACATACTAATGGTTGTAGCATGCATTTTATGCACCCTTTTGTTGAGTGCATCAACCACCTTGTTCTCTTTTCCTTTTATGTGCTTGATATCAAAGGTATATTCACTAAGAAATTTCAACCATCTAGTTTGTCTACCATTCAGTGTTGGTTATTCAAACAGATATTTCAGACCACTATTGTAGGTCCTTAATTCAAAATTTCTTCCCATGAGGTAATGCCTCCACATTCGTAAGACATGTACTATAGCTTTTAACTCTAAGTCATGTGTGGATTAATTTATTTCACATTCATTCAATTTTCTGGACTCATAACAAATTACATGTTCATTTTGCATAAGGACTCCATCGAGCCATTCCTTGCATGCATATGTGCACACAACAAAATCCTCATCTAGATATGTAACTTTAAAAATAGGTGCACTGGTTAACAAATCCTTTAAACACCAAAAAATTTCTTCACACACGACAATCCATTCAAACTTTACCCCTTTCTTTTGCAAAAATGTTATTGGGTCTGCAATTTTGGAGAATCTCACAATGAATCTCCTGTAATAACCAGCTAGACCCATAATTGATCTAACCTCTGAAATGTTTATTCGTGCTAGATAACTCTTGATTGATTCAATCTTTTCTAGATCCACTACTATGCCTTCTTCTAAAACAATGTGACCCAAATAATGGATATTCTTTTGATAGAAGGTGCATTTACTCAATTTGGCGTACAATTGATGTTTTCTTAACACTTGTAGCACCATCCTCAAATGTTTCTCATGCTCCTCCTCTGTCTTGGAATATATGAGAATATCATCCAAGAATACAATGACAAACTTGTCCAACAAATATCTAAACACCCCATTCATTAGACACATAAATGTAGTTAGTGTATTTTTTAACCCAAAAGGCACCACTATAAACTCATAGTGTCCATACCTTTTCCTAAAGGTCGTTTTGCTAGTGTCTTCTTCTTTGATTCTCACTTGATAATAGTTTGACCTCAAGTCAATCTTGGAGAGTATATTTTCTCCCTTCAACTGATCAAAGAGATCATCAATCCTTGGTAAAGGATATTTATTCTTGACCATAATCTTATCCAGTTGTCTGAAGTCGATACATAACCTCAATGTTTCGTCTTTCTTCTTGACAAAAAAAATTGGGGCACCCAAAGGAGAAACACTTGGGCGTATGTACCCTTTCTTTAATAACTCTTCTAGTTGCATTTGCAACTCTTTTAGCTCTGGCGTGTTCATTCTATAGGGAGTCTTAGATACTAAGGCAACTTGAGGCATTAAGTCAATTGAGAAATCTATATCTCTCTTTGGTGGAAATCCCGACAACTCCTCAAACACATATTCATACTCTTTCAAGACTAGATAATCTTCAAGACTTGGCTTCGTATCCTTCATTGGATCTTCCATATGGGCTACATATATCTGACACCTTTTTCTAAAACTTATTTTCAACTGCAATGCTGAAATTTCTCAGATAGATATAGGCCTTGGAATACCTTGCACTGTCTTTGAATTCCCTTCTTCATCAAGACATGTGAAAACCTTGTTATAATAATCCAAAACAACACGATGATTTTATATCCAATCCATAACAATCAAGCAGTCATAAGACCCAAGTAGTATGATGTTCAAATCTGCCTTAGTGGTACATTAATTAAGAACTTAAGTCAGATCATGAATATTTAACTAAGTCGCATCATCACGATTTCGGGTTTTGGGGGCTCAAAGGCTAGGAATGAAATCTTTCGAATCAACAAACGCTGAAAAAGGGGGATTAAAGACTAAAACACACTTAATTAAAGGAGCTAAGATGGATTAATTGACGCATTAAGCAACCTTTAACACGCACCATCTACAGAGTAAGTTTAAACGTTTTTGCGTTGATTCGTGTTATGACTCGTCAAACATTTATGGCATTTATTTGAACTACGGCGAGGTGACAGATAGTAGGATATCGCTTTTACTTCTAAATCTTCCTTTTAAGCGATTTGATCGTTCTGTTCGCAAGGACACTAGGGGTTTAAATGACTAAGATAAAGAATTTTTCCTTCATTTTTTCAGTTCTCATTTCTATTTACGCGCAACGCCATTTTACCAGGTTAACTGCTATTTGTGATTTTCAAATCTTTTCGATAGGTGGCTCAGTTGTAGGTTTCACTCTCATGGCTCCACGAAAAATGACCAAGTCAGCTGCCGAAAGTTCAGGTCAGGGTTCATACGTTGTTTCCGATACCTAGCCCCAAAGTATTAATTCTATCAAGACATGGTCATACGTTTCCAACATCCTGCAATCCAAGTCGATAAATTGTTCAGATGATTCCAACGAGAAGGATGATTTATCAACCAAATAAAAAATCGTTGCTCAAGCAGAGATGCACAAAATAGTGGTGAGGCCCCAACTTCTTCCCTATTGTGATATGATCAAGTGGGCACTGGACCATGTGGACATCCCGACCAGGATGATTATCAGGGAATAGAAGGTGACGATTGGTACCTTCCGACCAGAACATTTGCAGGCAATGTATAAACTGTCACCCACGTCGAACCTTCATCACAACGCCGAATTCCTAAAAGGATTCAAGAAGAAGGAGTGCGAGCAGTATGCAAAAAGTTTGTTCGATCTGATTAAATATTGGGTCTCACACCCCGCGAAATTCAAGGCTAACTCCAATGGGATCTATTCAATCTCTTCCTTGGAGCCACAGTTCAAGTACATAGTGATGATGACCTGCAAGTTGTATGGGAAGGAACACACTACCCATTTTTTCCTCCCATGGGTGCCACTCATTCATACAGTCACTGAGGGCTTCTCCTTCGACTGGGACAAACTGTTGTCCGACAGTCTGACCAATCGAATTACTGAATATCGATCACAAAGGGCGAGTAAGAAAGCAACTTCGTTCTTTATGTCTACCTACATCATGGATGCCATCTGCTTCATGACACCCTTCCCACTGATGAACTAGAGCTGGGCTCCATCTAATACGGAGCCTATCCATGTCTACCACTCGAAGCTTTGGGAGGATAAGGCCAAAGAATTCATCTACGAGATCTTAAACTGGGTAATGGTGCCATTGCATGTCGCCATTTTTGGCCAGCCACCTCCCAGGATGTCAAATAGCGTCGTAACCAGCCTAAGCAGCATGGTAGATTGGTATCTAGAAGCGGAATTTTTGTATATCATGGTTTTTGGCACCTTTGTCCCTCCATATGCTCTCCCGCTATTTCTGCCAGATAAGATTTTGTGCCATGAGATCGCCAGATAGACTGTGCTCGGCGGAATAAGCAAAGAGCTCAAAGGAGTATCAAAAAAGGTATGGCCACCCTTCCCTATTCGTATTGGTGCATATTCCCTGTTAGATTTTGGCCACGCTAAAGCCGAGGCTACGGATTTAGAAGAAATGAAGCTGGTGGATATTGAGTTCAAGAAACATGACCCTAGTAAGGTTGTGAGCAATCACCTGACGAGTTGCGGCATGAAGAGGTATGAACACGAGGATTCCCCTCATGATGAAATATTCCAGGGCGTGAGGTCCTTCGCTGAAGTCCTAAGTCAGATTCAAGCCTTGCCACCCAGAGATATGGCTAAATTTTTGAAATTCCAGGAGCACCGACGGAGTTGTCTCCCCTAGATTTTACAGGGTGAAGCCCCAAAGCTTCCAGTTACAAAGAAAACGGGAGCCAAAGGTGCAAAGGAATCGACTCCTAGCAGGGAGAAGGACCAAGGGAAAACAAGGAAGGTTGGAACCTCAAAGCAAGAAGCCAAAGTGCTCTAGAAGCAGGAAGGAAACCCTGAAAAGGGTAAGCCAGGAAAGCAGGCCCAAGGCCAAACAGAGATACCTTCGCAGGGATCGGGCGACTCACTTCCGCTCACGTCAAAAGAGTCGGTTACAAAGGTCACCCCGAAACAAACATCAAAGGAAATTGGTAGTCCGATTGCTATTATAACACCCTTGCAGTTCACAAAGGGGAATCCTGATGTGGGGTGGATTTTCAATGAAGAACTGATACCTATTTATGTAGAGGAGATGCCTCCTAATGAATTTTTCTTTGACAAAAAAAGAAAGGCCGTGGTGAGGCAAGGATTATATCAAAAAGAGGGTGTAATGGCTAAAAAATTTAAAATCATGACAGATGGGAAGGCCGCAAAAGAGGAAGGATTTGCATAGGATATAATTGGGACACTGGGGGCTTATGCTACATCAAATCAGTACTCAGTTGGGACTTTGACGACCCAGTTGAAACGAAAGAACCTCCTGATCAGTAAATTGGAAGCTAAAGTGGCTACTTCTGAAGCGAATGTCAGGGATGAGGTGAGCAAGAGCCTTAAGGAAGCCCGAACAACCGACTTGTGTGAAATCGAGAAGCTCAGGTCCGACCTCGAGAAGGTGTGTCAGTCGGCGCAAACTAGCCAAACACAGGTAAGCCAGCAGGGGAAACAGATTATAGAGTTGCAGTCGAAATTGGAGGTGGCCGAGAACCACATTGTAGACATAAAAGTGTTCATATCACAGGCTGTCGAAATATGACATCAGGTATTTACGGCTCAAAAAAACCTGCTGGTAAAGGTAGGGACCATTCAAAACCATTTTCAGATGATAGATCAAATATTATAAAATATTTCTTCGAGAGAATGAGAAGTTGGGGCAGCACGGGTCGCTTTCCAAGACATTGTTATAGCTACGGCAAAGATAGAGATGGTCGGCAACTCAAAATTATCCATCGCAGAATAAACCAGAGGTAATATCCCGCTGAAGGTCTGGGAGTAGAATATATCAGAAAGCAAGGGGAGAGCTAATGACATGAAGAATTCTTATGAGGAAATGTTCTCTTTGATAAGTAAAAGTTTGCTAGACCTGGATAAGGAAAGCAGTGTTGGGACACTGGGCAAAATCAATATAGCTAAACATCTGTTGGACATCAAAGAAAACATGGAAAGGCAACAAGTGGAGATATCCCAGATTAGCCAGGTCGATATGGCCCAGGTGGACAAATGGCTAGTACAACCAAGTTTACAATTATGCTCCATCATCACAGAGGACCAACAAGTCTGAAAGAGTTTGCCACAGCTGGCGAAGAGTTGTTATACTTTTGAAGCAAGAAACCAAGCAGAGCCTTCCAGGTTGATAGCGCAGTTGGTGGAGAGGTGTGTCATTTGCACCGAGCAGGCGAAGGGGCAGGTTTCTGGCGTCAAATAATGACAGATGTCTGCCTATTCTATTTCTAGAACCCGAAGGGAAAGGAAAGGAAGGTGCTCCGCCCTTACTAGGGAAGGCAAATAGGAGGATATGAAACACTCCAATTTTCCATTTGTAACTGACAATTTTCTAGAACGATCGAAGTTCCAGAGGTTCTGAAGTTTGTTTAAATAGAATAAATATTGTAATAGAAATGGATTTTTTTTGGGCTATGAATAGGTTGTAATAGAGAAAGTTCGCTTAAGCCAAGATTAATACAAAGCGGATTGAAGACTCCATATTTCATCAAGATTGAGTTATGTGTTTTTTCCTCTGTGTATTCATGCTTTATGTCTTTCTGCATATATGTCTTTGATGAATGTTCTAGCTACAATTTAGTATAACTTCTACTGCGGTGATTCAGGTTCTAGGTATCTAGTTATTTACAATTTTTCCTTTGTATCGACTACTTGCAAGTACAAGACCTGTGAATGATTGAGATCTCTACTTTATAGGCTTTCATCAAGGTACTCCTGTCTTTTCTTCTTCTACCACAGCATGGGATTCCTCTGAAATTGATGCCCCACAGTTGTTGACAGCTCTATGTTTTCACACTCAGTTTCAATATTTTAAACTCAGTTACGGAAAACGACCTTCGTTTTTGTTAAAACCTTTGATTGGCTTCATTGAATTTTCCCTGTACAATCTAAAGATTGAGACAAGCACTTTAAAGCATCCACCTCCTTTAAAGTTCTGTTCTCCCCATGATTGTACCCGTCATAAGACAACCCAATATCGAACCTGGACTAGTGAATCAAACCACTATTGCTTTAAATCTGTTCCATACCATACTCAAGACCGCCACCACTCAGATAGAGCTCAAACGTTCATGGGCCGCTATCGAGCGGGATATCAACATGCAAGAATATTTGGAAGCTAGACAAAGACAACTTAGAGATCGGCCATAACTTCATCCCCCCCCAAGTTGTCTCTTACCCTTCCTTTTCTTTCACTCTTTTTAGATGCTTAGACTCTACACTTTATAGCTTTAAGTGTAGACTCAGGAACAACATCTTTCTGGTGTCGTTGTTGGGGACGGAGAATCATAGTCACTTTCCCCCTGAGAAAATGAAATTTTCAAGTTTCGTTTTTTGATAGTGAACAAAGAGCAAACACCTTGTTAAGGCTAAACCTTCATTATTCACTTGGCGACTCCACTCTTAAAGTAAGCTGGCATCCTTTCGGAAGAACACCAGACAAAACCCAAATGCCAAACAGACCGCACTAGTTTCCGACCCTGAAAAAATATTAAGACCAAAGGTTTTTTTTAAACAAAATGTGGTTTCATATCAAACCAAGTCTAATCGGTATCAAGATAAGACCTCTTTCAAACCTTCATCCTCGAGAGAGCTTCCTCTCAGGAAAATATCGGACAGTGCCGTCAAAACCGAGATATCTCCAACTACCTCTTACGTTACGAGGGGTGACATGCCTGCCTCGAAGCCCATCCCTGTCGATATCCCATCGACTCTCAATATAAACCCCTCCGTCACTCAAGGCCTGTAAGAGGTTTTTACGAACACGGATTCGACACCGGTGGGTTCTCCCATTTACGTATCCTACAAGTCAGAGGAGCCGAGTCCACGTATATATTCATCTCCTTTTTCATCCTTTGCCTCCCCTGATAAAAAGTTTCCCGATTTCTCCCTTTTCCACCCCGAGGAATCTAGAGAGTCACTTTACATCTTCGCCAACCCTCTTTATAATGCACTGATTTCCTCTCCTAGGTTATCCATGGCTGCTGCCGGAGGAGGAGCGAGGGGGATAGGAGGTCAAGGCCAGCAACCACCTCCCAGGGTTTTCACCAAAGTAGCCGCGAGATACGCCCCCTTGGTCCTTCCCATACCTCTCCACGATTTACCTGAGAACTATATGAAAAACTTACCTAAGTTCATAGGAGAAGGGGATCTAACTGCAACCGAGCATATCAATTTTTTTTATCAATTCGTTGATATTCTAGGTCTCGAGCATGAGGACGTGTATTCCTGATTGTTTTTCCAAACCTTCGAAGGACAAGTAAGAACTTGGTTTCGGAGCCTGCCCCAGGTTCAATCATATCCTATGATGTGCTAGAAGACCTCTTTCTCAAACAATGGGGCGAAAGAAAGGATCATTTATACTATTTGACCGAGTTCGGGTCTTTAAAGAAAAAAGGATCTAAAACTGTTATGGAATTCATCCAAAGGTTTAACAAATTGTATAATAAGATTCTTGTTGAAGTTAAACCGTCTCAACCTGCCGCCAAAGTAACTTTTGAAGGAGCTTTTGAACCCGATTTCGCTCTACTATTAAGAGAAAGGAGAGGGCCTGACCTAACACGAATGCAGGACGACGCTGTGGAAATTGAGTCAAACATGATGGCTTCGGGTAAATTAAAAACGAAAATTGACACGGGAAACATGGAGGCTAGATGTCTTAGAGAACAAGCAGGTCCCTCTGGATCTGGAAGATCCTCAGATGACAAAATGGATGAAATGGCTAGGATAATAAAAGAACTATCAAACAAAATCTCGAGAATGGAGCTAGATCAATCAAAAGCAGATCAATTCATTAAGAGAGATTTAAGGAGAAATCCCAATCCTTAGTTCCAACCAAGACAAGTTAAAAATGAAGACCAACAGATCCAAGCACCTTTGAAAAATGAAAATTTTATTGGGGGAAATGATATGCAAGAGTTCGAAAACTTGGAAGAAGATGTAAACAACTTAGGCGACGACTGTGTACAACCTCACTTGACCAAAGAAGATTACGAGAAGTCCCTGAACATCAAACAATCATCAGTCGAAGACAAAAATGACGTTGATGACTTCGCTTACCAAGGAATGGCCGAACTCCAACACAAGTACAATCTGAGACCCAGAATCAAACCTGTGTCAACTGCACAACCCAATTTTTTTTTGCCTAGGGACGAAATATATGAGCCCGTCGAGAAAGAGACTGTGATGTGAAATAACATAGGGGTAGATTCACAAAATAATAACGTAAAAGGGGCCGAAGCCCAAGCTAGAAAAAATAAGGCAACTCAAACGCAAACACCTGAAACCAGAAACACTAAAATTAAAACAATGCTACTAAATAAAATGGATTGGAAGGAGCCCGAGGTTTCGACCAAGGAAACAGATAAAAACGCCGGTGTTTTCTACCTAGAAAGCGAGATAAAAAAGATAAAGATACCCATACCTTTGGTCGAGTTGGAAAAGAATCCTGTGTATCGAAAACAAATAACCAAGATGATAAATTTTTCATATCTGGAGAGTCACTCCGATGTGATAAATCTAGAAGATGACAAGCCTAATATCACTTTTGGTCCACATTTTGAAGGCTCTAGAGATACTGTCACCCCTTTCTATATTACCCTGAAGGTGCACGATCGACTGTTGCATAATTGCATGCTGGACTCCGAGGCCTCTCATAACGTAATGCCAAAATCTATTATGGATAGACTAGGCCTTGAAGTCACCAGACCCTATGGAGATCTTTACTCGTTCGATTCAAGGAGATTTAAGTGCATGGGCATGATAAAAGATCTAGTAGTCACCCTCGCCCATATTCTGCCAAAAAACGTCCTAATGGACGTAGTTGTCGTCGATATACCCCCGAAGTATGGTTTAATGTTATCTAGATCTTGGGGAGCCAAGCTCGGGGGATCCCTTCAGCTGGATATGATCTATTCCATAGTCCCTATTTTCGGTGGACAGTTCACACGGTTATACAGAGAAACACGTTTGGCATATACGGTAAGCGATCCACAGAATCCTAACAATTACCCGGTTTACATCGCCAATCAAGACCCGAGAAATTGTATTCTGTCCTTTGACGATATTGAAGAAAGTTGTGCAGAAGAAGGTGATATCGATGAAATCTAAACCGAAAAGACAACTAAAAGTATGCACATCACTGGAACTTGGAAAATGTTCTTTGATGGAGCTTCATCATGTGAAGGAGCGGGTGCGGGAGTGCTTTTCGTAGCACCTAAAAATGAATTCGTCGTCCCTTTCTCCTATAGGCTACAATGGGACGTAGACTGCACAAACAACGTTTTCGAATACAAAGCTCTAGTCCTGGGTCTGTAAGCTGCCAAGAATCTAAACATAAGGAACTTAGAGGTCTATGGAGATGTTGAACTAATTGTGAAGCAGGTAAATCGACAATATCAGGCCAAGCACCCGAGACTGAGGTCTTACAGAAATTGCGCCTAGAATCTAGTGGAAAATTTATTTTCATCGGTAAAGGTTCATTTCATCCCATGAGCCGAAAACCAGCAAGTTGATTCACTGGCCAAAGCAGTTTCGACTTTCGTACCCCCTACCGCTTTCAAATTAAAGCACCACATAGAGGTAAGGCATAGACCATATATACCAAACAACATACAACATTGGCAGGTCTTCGAGGATGACGAACAGATCAGAAAGTTCCTGGAAATGGTGGGTGATTTCTCCGAAACCCACATTGACCAGGAGAACCAAAACAATCATACCTGGATTATGCAGGAAGGGGAGGAGCCCCAGGAGTTCCGAGAAAAAATTGCAAATCATCGCCTGCTAGTGTTAAAAAGTAATTAGATCCCTAAGGGCCTGATACCTCTGGAAAGGTTGTTCGATCAAAACGACATGCCTCTGAAGTCCACCTTGCAACCCCAACTAGAGGAGGTTGAAGACTGCAACGAGGGCACCACCAAAGAGCCTAGAATAGTGAAGCTATCAAAGTACCTTCCTCCTGAGGTAAAAAGAAAGTATAAGGACTTACTCTGGTGGTATAAAGATGTCTTTGCATGGTCTTATTAGGAGCTCAGAACCTATGATACCTTGGTAATCTTGCACAGGATACCTTTGAAACCTGGTGTTAAGCCCTTCAGACAGAAGCTTAGACAAATCAACCCCATTTTGCTACCTGTGGTCGAAAGAGAAGTGAAAAAGCTGTTAGACGCAAAAATTATTGTACCTCTCAGGTACTCTGACTCGGTGGCGAACTTAGTCCCGGTTAGGAAGAAAAGCGGGGAGATTAGGCTATGCGTAGACTTTAGAAATCTAAACAAGTCCTCCCTCAAAGATAACTATCCTCTACCCAAAATGGATCATGTTTTGGAAAAAGTAGTCAGGGAAAATAGGATGTCAATGATCGATGGATTTTCCGATTATAATCGAATTGCCGTCAATGAACATGATAAAGAAAAAACAACTTTCACCACCCCTTGGGGCACATTTATGTATGACAAAATTCCTTTCAGTCTGATGAAAACAGGTGCTACCTTCCAGCGCGCTATGGAAATCACTTTTATCGGTGAAAAAGATAAATTCGTGGTTATCTACCTCGACGACCTGATTGTCTTCTCCAAATCCAACGAAGACCATCTGTTGCACTTGAAACAAACGTTTGGAAAATGTCGAAAATTTGGTTTGTCTTTAAACCCCAAGAAGTCTCACTTCGCTATGCAGGAAGGTAAACTCTTGGGCCACATTGTGTCCCGGGACGGAATCAAAATTGACCCTAAAAGGGTGGAAGCTATAGACGCCATAAATATTCCTAGGAATATAAAAGAAATTCAGTCATTTTTAGGAAAAATAATTTTTTTGAGAAGATTTATCCCAAACTTTGTTGAAATTGTGAAATTGATCACAGATATTCTCAAGAAGAACAACGAAGTGAAATGGATGGCAGAGGCTAAAGCGTCGTTTGCACGCATCAATAAAGTTATTAGCGAAGCGCCCGTATTAGCAAGCCTTGATTACCTAAAGGATTTCCTGATTTTCTCATTCGCCTCCGAACACACAGTGGCGATAGTACTCCTCCAAAAGAATGAAGAGGGTTTCGAGCAACCAATAGCCTTATTTAGTAAAAGTCTTAGAGATGTTGAACTGAGATATGATATAATGGAGAAACAAGCGTATGCTATGGTTAAGGATTTGAAGGCTTTTATAACTTACGTGCTACACTCCAAGGTAATCGCATACGTTCCCACCAGTTCTGTGAAGGATATATTGGTCCAGCCTGACAGTGATGATAAGAGGGGTCGCTGGCTCGCTAAAATCCAAGAGTTTGACCTAGAGGTAAAACCGACGAAACTAGTAAAGGGACAAGGTCTGGCTAAGATCTTGGCGGAATCAAATTTCAGAGCACTCGAAATAAATAACCTGCAAGGATATGAGGGACAGGGGGACGTAAACGAGCCCGACGACCAAATAGCGTTCTCTAGAATCAAAGAGAAGTTTGTCTTATTAGGTTGGTATAAAGATATAGTGTCCTACCTACTGACCCTGAAATTCCCTAGCGATCTGTCTCTAGCTAAGGCTAGGACACTGAAGCTGCATGTGGTGAAGTACTACATATCCGAAAGTCAACTGTATTGGAAGGACCCCTTAGGTTTCCTACTGGTTTGTTTGGTAGAATCAGAAACAGAGGGGGTCATAAGAGAATTCCACGAAGGTGTGTGTGGAGGGCATCACGCCTGGAGGGCGGCAACTTATAAGATCTCGAGGGCAGGATATTATTGGCCTAAAATTTTCTCAAAGGTCAACATCAAAGTCAGAGCTTGCAACCCTTGCCAGTTATTTGTAGGAAAGAAAAAGCTCCTAGCGCTACCTCTGGTTCCTGTCAAAATCGAAGGCCCTTTTCAACAATGGGGGTTAGATTTTATAGGTGAAATCAACACACATTCTAGCGCTCAACACAAATGGATCCTCACCGCCACAGATTTTTTCACCAAATGGGTGGAGGCTATTCCCACTAAGAAGGTGATCGATTCGGTGGTGATAGATTTCCTGGAAGAGAGCATACTATCCAAGTTCGACTGTCCCTGAAAAATAGTGATGGATAATGCCCAGGCATTCAAGTCTATGGTTATGGTCAGCTTCTACCAAAAATATAACATAGTATTGGGCCACTCCACAACGTATTACCCTTAAGGTAATGGGTTAGCCGAATCATCAAATAAGAGTTTGATTACCATAATTAAGAAGGTACTGAGAAAAAACAAAAGATCTTGGCATGTACACTTAAAATACGCCTTATGGGCAAACTGGATAGATACGAAGAAATCCATTGGTACTTCTCCTTTTCAAATGGTGTACGGGACTGATGTGGTTTTACCTATAAATTTGGCACTTCCTGTAATGAAGCTCTGGCAAGATGAGAGAGAAGAGCCAAACCACGTCACTAGAAGAATAAATCAGCTGATCGAGGTCCAACAACACAGGACCGAGGTAGATGCAAGGATGCAGAAATACCAGGACGACATGAAAGCACTGTTCGATTGTAAAGCCAAAAATAGGGATTTCCTCCCCGATGATTTGGTTTTGAAATGGGATGCTAGGAGGGAAGATTTAGAAAAACATGGTAAATTTGATCATATCATGTACAGACCATTCAAAGTCTCATCTTTTGAAGGGAAGAATTCATTTCTGCTAGAGAATTTGGATGGTGTGACTCTCAGCGCCCCCGTCAACAGGCGTTATTTAAAGCACTATATGTAATAAATTTGTTTTGGACTTCCATTGTACATACCGGTTTGTTTTATTTTTTCTTTTCATAAATTTTTTTGGTAAGTTCACTTGCATCTTGAATAAAACAGGTTGTTGATTTCCTAGGAGTAGAGGCATAATTTTCGACACCCATGATCCCATAAATCCTGAAGACCTAATACTCTTCGTGTTGTTTCATACAAGCATTCGAATTACAACCCAAACTGTGAAAGGAGAAAGGGACGGTCAGGTATCCAGAAATTGACCCTCCCGAAACAGGTGATAAAGAATGTTTTTTCAAGAAGAAGATGAAGTGGTAAGGCAAAGAGATGAAATTTCGGAGTGTCTGGGTTTCCAAATGAATATCTTTTAAACGTAGTAGTAGTCTCGCAAGTATGATGTGTTTTCCTGAGTCGGGATTGAACAATAAAATCCAATTTTTTGGGGGCCCATGGCCTACTCACTTTCCCTTTTTAACCCTTGGCCCTTTCTCCTTAAGCTTTGACACCTGCCCATACCATCCACAAAGGAAAAGAGTTCCCGCTTCCATTTGGGAAACTGGCGAGCGTCTCCGGAAGTAATTTGGCCTTCACAGTTTCTCGGTCCCCTACTGAACAAGGCCATGCGTGGGTGGACCTTAACTCTCTTAAGTCTTTCAACAGTTTTCAAATGGTTAAGTCTTGCTCAAAAGAAGGCCCCTGGAAATGAGTTCCCCCCTTTGTTTTCCTGCGAGCTAGGGCATTGTGAAGGATAAGAGAAAGTTAGTCCAGAGCACTCAAAGCAAGTTGACAGGCCTCTGTTGGAAATTTTACGCAGATACCACCCCTAGTATTACTTATA
>ML789601.1:488492-514472 GCA_009831015.1 Picea engelmannii | reverse complement strand
TTCCCCCATCCAGTCCAAAGAGATGATGAAAGAAAATTCATAAAATGATTGCCCTCATCTCAACATTTAAATGAATAACTACCCTATGAAGTGGTGAAAGGAAATTCAATAAAGGGGACCAAGCAACTTCACCCGGGTCCTGAACAGGCTCGCTGGCAGTAAAGAAATGTCTCAAGATATCTGTAAGGTTGCCATACATAAAGCATACTATGCTCTGGTAATTAGATTTCTAGAAACTGGATCTACACCTCAGGTTCATTGCAGGTCTCCCTAATTAAAAGCATGAATTACACTTCGTTTTGATGCAAGCCAAAACCCACAGGACCTGTTGATTTTCCTAAGATTTGTTTTGGACCGCTTTGGGTAGACCCGCTTTCAATGTCAAGGAAGGGAGAGTTATCGTGGACTGTCGTTGAGCTTAGAAAGTGTTTCGGGTTTGAAAGCTTCCCAGAATTAAATTTGGAACCTCAAGGTTCTCTTTGTATCCTCTTTCTCAACTAGTTTCTCAGAATCAAACTGATGATTCCATTTACCCATACAAGCACTCCATCTACTGTTCTTCTCGTCCCACGAGGAGATGAGATCCCTAGTTGAAGTCGATGTTGAAGCCGCCTTCTTCTAAATAAGTGAGATATTATATTTAAGCCCAGAAAGCCAGTTTTGGGAGTTTCGCTTGTTTTGCGACATTTCCCACTGTCCTTAGTGTCTCGACGCGCGAAGTGGCGATAACGGTTTTAAAATTTTACCCAGGTTAGTGTCAGGAGTAAGTCACTTTAAACCCTAGTTAAGCATTGTTGGGGTTTCGCGACTCGACGATCGCTCTCCCAAAAAGAAATACCTTCGTAGCTCCGAGTCGCGAAGTCACGATTTTCATTAATTAAGCATGGATTAATTAATAACTTAAGTCAGATCACGAATATTTAACTAAGTCGCATCATCGTGATTTCGAGTTTTGGGGGCTCAAAGGCTAGGAATGAAACCTTCTGAATTGGCAAATGCCAAAAAAGGCAGATTAAAGACTAAAATGCACTTAATTAAAGGAGCTAAGATGGATTAATTGACGCATTAAGCAACTTTTAACACACACCGTCTATGGAGTAAGTTTAAACGTTTTTGCGTTGATTCGTGTTATGACTCATCAAACATTTATGGCATTTATTTGAACTACAACGAGGTGATAGATAGTAGGATCTCGCTTTTACTTCTAAATCTTCCTTTTAAGCGATTTGACCATTCTGTTCGCAAGGACACCAGGGGTTTAAATGACTGAGATAAAGAGTTTTTCCTTCATTTTTTCAGTTCTCATTTCTATTTACGCGCACAGCCATTTTACCAGGTTAACCATTGTTTGTGATTTTCAAATATTTTCGACAGGTGGCTCAGTTGCAGGTTTCACTCTCATGGATCCACAAAAAATGCCCAAGTCAGATGTCGAAAGTTCAAGTCAGGGTTTAGACATTGTTTCTGATACCTCGCCCCGAAGTATTAATTCTATCAAGACATGGTCATATGTTTCCAACATCCTGCAATCTGAGTCGATAAATTGTTTGGATTATTCCAGCGACAACGAGAAGGACAATTTATCAACCAAATACAAAATCGTTGTTCAAGTAGAGATGCACAAAATAACAGTGAGGCCCCAGCTTCTTCCCTATTGTGATATGATCAGGTGGGCGTTGGACCATGTGGACATCCCGACCAGGACGATTATCAGCGAACAGAAGGTGACAATTGGTACCTTCCGACCAGAACATTTACGGGAAATGTATACACTATCACCCATGCCGAACCTTACTCACAATGACGAATTCCTAGAAGGCTTCAAGAAGAAGGAGTGCGAGCAGTATGCAAAAAGTTTGTCCGATATGATCAAAGATTGGGTCTCACACCCCGCAAAATTCAAGGTTGACTCCAATGGGATCTATTCAATCTCTTCCTTGGAGCCACAGTTCAAGTACATAGCGATCATGACCTGCAGGTTGTATGGGAAAGAAGACACTACCCATTTTTTCCTCCCATAGGTGCCACTCATTCATACAGTCACCGAGGGTTTCTCCTTCAACTAGGCCAAACTGTTGTTCGACAGTCTGACCAGTCGAATTACTGAATATCGAGCACAGAGGGTGAGTAAGAAAGTAGCTTCGTTCTTTATGTCTGCCTACATCATGGATGTCATCTACTTCATGACACCCTTCCCACTGATGAACTGGAGCTGGGATCCATCTAATACAGAGCCTATCCATGTCTACCACTTGAAGCTTTGGGAGGATAAGGACAAAGAATTCATCTATGAGATCTTCAACTGGGTAATGGTGCCATTGCATGTCACCATTTTTGGCCAGCTGCCTCCGAGGATGTCAGATAGCGTCACAACCAGCCTAAGCATCGTGGCAAATTGGTATCTAGAGGCGGAATTTTCATATATCAAGGTTTTTGGCACCTCTTTCCCTCCATATGCTCTCCCACTATTCCTGCCAGATAAGCTTTTGTGTCGTGAGATTGCCAGACAAGCTGTGCTCAGAGGAATAAGCAAAGATCTCAAAGGAGTATAAAAAAAGGTATGGCCACCCTTCCCTATTCATATTGGTGCGTATTCCCTATTAGATTTTGGCCACGTCAAAGCCGAGGCTACGAATTTAGAAGAAATGAAGCTGGTGGATATTGAGTTCAAGAAACATGACCCTAGTAAGGTTGTGAGAAATCACCTAGCGAGTTGCAGCCTGAAGAGTTATGAACATGAGAATTCCCCTCATGATGAAATATTCCGGGGCGCGAGGTCCTTCACTCAAGTCCTAAGTTGGATTCAAGCCCTTCCACCAGGAGATATGACCGAATTTTTGAAATTCCAGGAGCACCGACGGAGTTGTCTCCCCTAGATTTTACAGGGTAAAGCCCCAAATCTTTGAGTTACAAAGAAGACAGGAGCCAAAGGTGCAAAGGAATCCAGTCCTAGCAGGGAGAAGGACCAAGGGAAAACAAGGGAGGCTAGAACCTCAGAGAAAGAAGCCGAAGTCTCCCAGAAGCAGGAAGGAAACCCCGAAAAGGGTACACCAGGCAAGCAGGCCCAAGGCCAAGCAGAGATACCTTCGTAGGGATCGGGTGACTCACTTCCGCTCATGTCAAAAGAGACTGTTATAGAGGTCACCTCGAAACAAACATCCAAGGAAATCGACAGTCTGATTGCTATTATCACACCCTTGCAGTTCACAAAGGGGAATCCCGATGTGGGATGGATTTTCAATGAAGAATTGACACCTATTTCTGTAGAGGAGCTGCCTCCTAACGAACTTTTATTTGACAAAAAAAGAAAGGCCATGGTGAGGCAAGGATTATATCAAAAAGAGGGCGTAATGGCTAAAAAATTTAAAATCATAACAGATGGGAAGGCCACGAAAAAGGAAGGATTCGTAGAGGAGATAGCCAGGACATTGGGGGCTTATGCTACAACAAATCAGTACTCAGTTGGGACTTTGACGGCCCAGTTGAAACGAAAGAACCTCCTGATCAGTAAATTGGAAGCTAAAGTGGCTACTGCTGAAGCGAATGTTAGGGATGAGGTGAGCAAGAGCCTTAAGGAAGCCCGAAAAATCGACCTGTGTGAAATCGAGAAGCTTAGGTCTGACCTCGAGTAGGTGCGTCAGTCGGCGCAAACTAGCCAAACACAGGTAAGCTAGTAGGGGAAACAGATTATAGAGTTGCAGTTGAAATTGGAGGTGGCAGTGAACCATATTGTAGACATAAAAGTGTTCAGATCACAGCCCGCCGAAATCCAACATAAGGTATTTATGGATCAACAAAACCTGCTGGTAAAGGTAGGGACCATTCAAAACCATTTCCGGATGATAGATCAAATATTAGAAAATATTTCTTCGAGAGAAAGACAAGCCGAGGCAACACATGTCACTTTCCAAGACGTTGTTATAGCTACGGTGAAGATAGAGATGGTCGAAAGCTCAAAATTATCCATCACAGAACAAAACAGAGGTAATATCCCGCTGAAGGTCCAGGAGTAGAATATATCAGAAAGCAAGGGGAGAGCTAATGAAGTGAAGAATTATTGTGAGGAAACGTTCTCTTTGATAAGTAAAAGTTTTCTAGACCTGGATAAGGAAAGAAGTGTTGGGACATTGGGCAAACTCAATATAGCTAAACATCTGTTCGACATCAAAGAAAACATGGAAAGGCAACAAGTGGAGATATCCCAGATTATCTAGGTCAATATGGCCCAGGTGGACAAATGGCTAGTACAACCAAGTTTACAATTATGCTCCATCATCACAAAGGACCGACAAGTGGGAAAGAGTTTTCCACAGCTGGTGAAGAGTTGTTACACTTTTGAAGCAAGCAACCAAGCATAGCCTTCCAGGTTGATAGCCCAGTTGGTGGACAGGTGCATCATTTGCACCGAGCAGGCGAAGGGGAAGGTTTCTGGTGCCAAATAATGACAGATGTCTACCTGTTCTATTTCTAGAACCTGAAGGGAAAGGAAAGGAAGGTGCTTCACCCTTACTAGGGAAGGAAAATAGGAGGAGATGAAACGCTCCAATTTTCCATTTGTAACTGACAATTTTCCAGAATGATCGAAGTTCCAGAGGTTCTAAAGTTTGTTTAAATAGAAGAAAGATTGTAATAGAAATGGCTTTTTTTGGGGCCATGAATAGGTTGTAATAGAGAAAGTTCTCTTAAGCCAAGATTAATACAAAGCAGATTGAAGACTCCATATTTCGTCAAGATTGAGTTATGTGTTTTTTCCTTTGTATATTCATGCTTTATGTCTTTCTGCATATATGTCTTTGATGAATGTTCTAGCTGCAATTTAGTATAACTTCTACTGCGGTGATTCAAGTTCTAGGTATCTAGTTATTTATAATTTTTCCTCTGTATTGGCTACTTGTGGGTACAAGACCTGTGAATGATTGAGATCTCTACTTTATAGGCTTTCATCAAGGTACTCCTGTCTTTTCTTCTTCTACCACAGCGTGGGATTCCTCTAAAATTGATGCCCCACAGTTGTTGACAGCTCTATGTTTTCACACTCAGTTTCAAGATTTTAAACTCAGTTATGGAAAATGGCCTTCGTTTTCGTTAAAACCTTCGATTGGCGTCATTGAATTTTCCCTGTACAATCTAAAGATTGAGACAATCACTTTAAAGAATCCACCTCCTTTAAAGTTTTGTTCTCCCCATGACTCTACCCATCATAAGACAACCCAATATCGAACCTGGTCTAGCGAATCAAACCAGTATTGCTTTAAATCTGTTCCATACCATACTCAAGACCGCCACCACTTGGATAGAGCTCGAACGTTCATGGGCTGCTATCGAGCGGGATATCGGCATGCAAGAATATTTGGAATCTAGACAAAGACAACTCAGAGATCGGCCATAGCTTCATTCCCCCCCAAGTTGTCTCTTCCCCTTCCTTTTCTTTCACTCTTTTTAGATGCTTAGACTCTACACTTTATAGCCTTAAGTGTAGACTTAGGAACAACACCGACCTTGATCGTGCATATTTTTTTCTGGTCGAGTGTCCTATGGAATGGTGATGTTGATGCCTGCTAATACTCCTTGATCGTCTAGATCCTCCATGATCATTCCTCCTATCATGAGACCTAGACACCTCCACTTATTTGGCACTAGCTTCTTTCCTTGTGCCTGAATCTTTGTTGACTTACTTATGCAACATACTTAGGCTTTGAAGTATCTCTTATTGAGCCTTCATGATTCTCTCATTATCGAACCTATAGCTCTGTACTTCTTTTTGCATGATTCTCATAGTTATAGGGTCCTGCCTATCTCTTCTTCCATTAGACTCAATCTCAACATTACCCATGCTGACATGAAGACCTATAATTTCTGCTTCATGGATATAATACCCCTGAGCATCCTCTATATCCCTAGTTCTCATATAGGAACTAAAGTATGTTCTTTTGTATTTCTATTTATGTCAGAATGTGCATGCAATAATTGTTGTTAGAATTAAGCATATTGCAAAATATTTATTATTTAGATTACATGTCATTTTTCATTTTTAATTTATGAAGATTATTAATGTACTACTCCAAAATATGATTCCTTAAACACTTTATTCTCTGAAACAACTCTCCTACGACTATACTCATGTTTCATTCTGGGTTTTGAGTGGAAAGTTACAACACCCACATGCTCCAAATTCCACTTTCTTGCTGCTTTAGAATTAATTTATTCTCTTTAAGGAGGATAGATTAATTCATGGGTCGATAGATGTATTCTCCTCCTCAATACCTTTCCAACGACTATTCGTTTTCTCAAAATCGAGCTCCGAGCTTAAAGTTATGTTCCAGAGAAGTTTAGGCTATTTTACCCAATTTATCCCTGCATGCTACAGGTGTCTTAATTCTCTTCCTGCACCATTGGCGATCAACCGCCCATTTGTTGACGTGGCATGGCACATCATCCCAACATGTCAAATTGGCTGATGTGGCATGACACATGGATGATGACATGGCATGACACATGGATGATGATGTCATCATCCTCTTTTCCTTCATCTACAATTGACCACTTCTCTTAGAAGACTTTAAAACACTCCACTAAATATGTCGATGCCCAATCATTGGTCATCGATGATCGACAATTTATTTGGGACAAATGGAACTCTCATAAAATTCTTCCAACCCCTGATCGTCGACCATCGACGATCGATGATCCCCTTTTGGACACATGAAACCTTCGCTAAATTTTATCGATCCTCGAACATCAATTATCAACGAGTTTTGTTGACGAACTTTGATACTTAGAAATTTTGGCTAAAATCTACCAACCCCTGACCATCAATCATCGACGACCAAATATTTTTCTTGGTTGAACCCAACTCTTCATGCAACTTCATTGATTCAACTATATGTCATCGACTATCAGAGATGTCTTCCGATCGAACCAAACTTCTTTGCCATTTCAGCCGACCCGATCATCGACAATTTCTCTTGTTGAATTTCCACACTTAGAATTATTCAACAAAAATCCCCAATGAATCTAAGTCTTTGATCTATTAGTTAAAATTATCTTGGTCGTCGGTTCTATTAAATCTCCTCAACAGCCAAAATGAACATAGACCATCGATCTGATACATTTCAAAAACCCTCGAAATGAATCTTGATCGTTGATTTGCTCAACCTTTCAAAATGATTGAACCTTATGGATTTTTAAATTTATCACGATGAATCTCAATTATCGATCTCGAGATCAAAAGAGATCTCGATCGTCGATTCACCAAACTACCTGTAACTCTACAACAACCATTCGACTCAAAATTCAACCATTCCAAGTTGAGTTCGGCTCTGCAACTTTCATATTAACTTCATTAAATTCTCTTAAACACTTTAGATTCATTTTAAACATTAATCTTGACCAAGAATTTGAGGATTTAACTTTGATTTTCTCCTGATTTTTCCCTAAATTTGCATAGGTCAAAGTTCGCAATGACGAATTTATTCAAATTTTCACTGGCTCTTGGCCCATACAGGTCTAGTGTTGAACTAGTAGCTTTGATACTACTTTGTAACATACTCAACCCCCATTTGGATTACGTCACTACTAAAACGACCCAATAAAAATTTATCATGCTAAATCTAAATGTAGAAATTAACATACAACATGAAATACAAGTTCATTCAACTGCCCATATTCTATAAAAATGTAAACGCAATTGTTCAACTATGCATAGCAAATATAAATAACATACAATAGCATTCAACCATATAAAAAAGGATTTAAATGCATCATTCTGGCGCCAACAAGAAATAATAACCAAATATGTTTAAGAGTAAATTGCACATCAATTATATCAGCATTATACATGAGTAAACACAACAAATAGAATACTTATCTTATAAAATGTGAAACCCGTTGCAGAGGACGAACGTTCCTGCCAGTCATAGCCTTGTTTTTTTAGTTCTCAACAACAAGACACTCGGGAACTAGGGCTATGCATCCATAAGAGACAAAGGTCTCTAAGTGTAATGTCCCTAATCTGAACCCCATTTGTAGTTGCGCATATAGGTTGGTGAGTCGTTGGTAATAAGTTTTGATACTACGTGCACTTGTGGAGTGCGTGAGGCTTGCTATCAAGGAAAAGGTGCGCACATCCCATAGTGTTGTGCATACCTGAATTAGTGTGTGTGGAGTGCACATCAAGGGAGAGTGTGAAAAGTCCACATTACTGTGTGCACACAAGTAATTGCATCAGAATGATTGTGATATCTATATATATATATGTTTGTTTGTGTGTGTGTGTGTGTGTGTGTGTGTGTGTGTGTGTGTGTGTGTGTGTGTTTTGAGGCCGGAGAGCCCGTGTGACTATTGGGTTGGTGAGCCCGGACACAAATAGGCCAATGCGCCTATTTTTGTAAAGTGTATCACAGTCAAGTTATTAATATATTACATCATTGTGCATAGACTAAATCAGACGAAAAGATATGGGGGGTTGACTACACTGAAGGAGGGGAATATTTTAATAATATTTCTGAAAAGTGTAATTTACAGATATATTATTTATCCTAAGTTCCCGAGTGTTATTGGATAAATTGGTAGGTGCAGACACTAAAAGATCTCCCTAGATCCACCTAGATCTAGAACAAAGCAAGACAAGACATGACTCTTTCCCTAGATTTTGACCATTGAGTTAACTAGGAGGTAAGAGAAAATAACATACCTTATTATCTCTTCCTATGGTCTTTGTTGCTCCTGCTTCACTCTAGTTCTCTCATGCAGCCAAGACCAAGACAACACAAACCAACCAAAGTGAAGATAACACAATCTATTCAACAAACAATCTATGTATATGATCAAGGAATTATACAATAAAGTGGAAATAGATTTATGGGAAAGGGACATGCCACTGTATTATATTAATGGAAAGTAAAGATTACAACCTGAGCCTTGATGTCGCAAACTTTCTTTCGATGGCTCCTGGCTCCGACACACACACTTGCTCAATCCTTTCATGAAGAAGATCAACTCCTTTGGATAGATTTGCTGGAGTCTCCAAGCTGTTGTTCAAGATCAATCCTTCACACAATTCTTTCACCAATTCTCCAATGAATCTTGCTTAACCTTTTTCATGAGAATTACCTCAATATATAGGAGAGAATGAATTAGTTACTTGTATAAGAATGATCCCAAAATATCAGGGAATCCAGTACTAGGATAACCATTCGAATGCCAACCCATCCTTCTAGAAGATTCCCTTCTAGAAGCATCGAGAATTCACCTTTTTCCAAGCTTTAGGAAGAGTTCACACCCTAGCAGTTCAACACAGTGCGAGAAGTTCGCACCTTGGCTTAAGGAAGCCTGCGAGAATGGGTCATTCTTGTAGCCAAATATACTAGCAGCCTGCGAACCCTCTTCAAAAATGAGTTTCCTGGGAAGGGATGAAAGTAACTTTTCTCAGGAGAAAGTTCTTATGAAAAGCCTGAGTACACCATCATCAATACATCATCATGATGACCAAAATCATGGGTAACAGAATGCCCCCCAAAGTATGAGGTTGGAACTAGTGACAGCCGAAATAATTTGTAAGTTGTATGTGTGTGTCAGGAACCAAGAGCACACCTAATCAGAAACCTGCGAACAACCAAGCATCTGTAGAATATCATATATACCAATTCTGAGGTAGGCATTCCCATACTTAGATCATAGATTGATGACAATTGTAGACATAGGTCATGGCCACCAATCATACATTGTGGATCCATGCCATCAAAATATAGCATAGCCACCAGGAATACATTGTGGATCTATGCGAGAAATTTCAAACTAAGACGACATAGCCACAAGACATACACAGTGGATCTATGTGTCACAGATTATTCATACTCCATCGCAACCTGGACAAAAGAGATGATATCCAGGTTCTTCAATCTCGTCGCCCAAAGTACGAATCTAACCATGTGATTACATGTGATGAAGTCGAACATGGCAGAAACCACTTGATTACCGGTCATTGATGAAACCGTTAACAAGTGCATGGGAAATCACCATTGATGTCAATGACTCCCAAGGTACCCTAGTACAATCCATCGAGTGTGAATGAATGATTTGAAGTCGAACATTCGATGGAATCTTTCGATCAGGGGTCAATGATGTAAACCCACTGTTGAAAGCGAGGAAACCTACCATTGAGGCATGCAAGCTCCAAGGTACCAAATTATTTCTAAGTCTTGATTCCGGATAACGAGTTGAAGTCGATGGAACAAAACTCGTCACAGGAGGGCCTTGATGTATTCCTCATCATGACACGAAATGAGTAACGGATTTTGAAGGTGAAACAGAGTATGATACAAATTGAACTGGACACATGGATGGCCGACACAGAGAGAATGGACAACTGCAGATGGCCGACTCAATATAGGTTTCAGATGGACTTCTCTTGAACATATGAATGACATGACCAATTATTTGGTAGCATTGACTCAAAGATGACATAGGGAATGACCTTGTAGCAAATCGAATGAGAGGAAAATGGATTTCCCAAACCGGCTTCAAATGATGAATAGGGGGTGTCATGTTCAAGAGAAACACTTACTGCCAATTAATACGAAGATGAAGACATATCCCTTTCCCAAATTTTCCCCCACCATTTCTGGCGAGTACCTCTTTATTTTTACGCAAGCTTGAGGAGGATAACATATGCTTGTTGATGTAAGATCATCCTTCAGACGAGTCCCTCAGAGTATTTTTAACAAACCCTAAGAAGGAGTGGTTCGGTCCCATTACAGGTCTGTCAATGTTTGTTTAACGAGTCCAAAGATAGAAAACTCGAAGGTTTTTCATGATTATAGAGTTTGGAAAAACACTTAAAAGAGAACTCTCTCAGTTCCTTTTTCGTAAAGTAGTTTGGATGAGACCGAAAAAGAGATAAATTATTGCTCACCAGATGCTTACTTCAAATACTTTATCGAACATGAAAATAACAAGGTCGCTCGGTGATCTTTTCATGTTTAGAGAGTCTGAAAAGAGCTTAAAGAGGACTCCAGGGGGGTTCCTTTTTCGTATAACCTTGTTGAGCCCAAAAAAGTGATAAAAGTATGCTCAATCGCGTTCTCATGTTTTTACGAGCGCAAGAATGGACAAAGATCACGCTCGAGGTTTTATACAAAAACCATAAAAAATAATAAAAAACACACGATGTCAAAGAAAAATATGTCCGTATCCCTGTATTTGATCATCAAAATAATCACGCCTGCAAAAGTTACACTCAAAATGACATTAGGGATTAGGGTTTAATAGATAAATAATCATAAAAAATCAAATGACATAGTAAAAGTAAATAAAAAGGAGTAAATACTCTTTTTACCACATCATTTTACCTTTCCACTATTTGAGCTCCCAAAACCCCTCTTTTACCCTCGAAGTTCGCCATTAGATTGCGGGAGCTACGAGCGTTCATTCAGTGAGCCGTCAGCGACAATAAGGTAGGCTCTTTGTCCTTAACATTTTCATGGATTAATTTTGCAATTTTAATGGTTAAATTTTCATTTTTGGGTTGATTCTACAAGCCCTACTTGTGCGTTGCCATTCTCACAAGCAGGCTACATGGGACCTGTGAGAATGGGTGATTCTCGCAGGTGACCCATGAGCAGCCTGCGAGGTTCTCGCACTATGCACACAGGTAACCTGCAAGAACGACAAAGCTCAATTTTTTTTTTTAAATTTACCCAATGAACAAGAACCAAATCATGAAAAAAGTTGCTAACCTTCTTTTTGTGTTCCTGATGTAGATAATTGGCCATCAAAATGGTGCTTGAATGGCGCGAAAGAGAGCATGAAGAAGATAATTCAATGGCCGAAAATCATCCACCTACTATTGCTTCTTTGAGAGACTGTGGACTCCTGAAGTACTTTCGTATTCCGGGTATGAGGGTCCATGTCAGGTTGTTAGAGTACCTGGTGCGTATGTGGGACCCTGATCAGCAGGTATTTCATGTGGGGGTCCACACATTGTCCTTAGATATTGAGGACATTTACTTTTTGACTGGATTGTCATGGTGGGGGTACTATGTGAGCCTGATTGGTAGCAAAGGTGGTGGGCTACAAATGAGTGAGTATTGTAATTTACATTGCATTCCCAAGGCTGAGAGAAAGAAAGGAAAAGTAGCTATTTGGGGGGTACGAGATTTGACCCTCCATACTATCCTATTCAACATAGCTTGGATGGTTGGGAATTCTGCTCCTCACATGGCGTTATAGAGTTACTTCCAGTATGCCATCGAGTGTACTAAGCCTCGGGTGTTCAACTGGGCATATGCTGTGCTTCGCAGTATAAAAAAGCAGTTAACCAAATGCAGACGAGGTGACTTGAAGCAATTTGGGCACGGATCTTTGTTGGTGTCCTTATTCCTTGAGAGGGTTCTCTCACTGAGACTGCAGGTTGAGTGGAATATATCGGGTCCCAGGGATCCAAGGATGCTGAGATGGTGTCAGCTCATGGCCCGACACGTAGCAGGACCGATCATCAAGTATGATGATACTTTTTTTGACTGGCTTCAACCACAGATGTTGATGGTTGACGACTATGCTTATGCCGGGTTGGATTTTCGAGGAGATCCGGATTTAGTATTGCCAGAGGATGCTCAGTGGGGGGACCTTGGTAAGAAGTACACACATTTTTTTTTTTTTAAATGTTTTGTGAATTTTTATCATATTCAAATGTTTTTTGTTTTATATGTTCATTCAAAGACTAATACAAAATCGTTTGTTGATAACACATATGTTGGACCGTACCGACCTCCTGGTACTTCTCCCATTCAGCGACAAGGAGAGGTAGCAGCAGTGCCACAATGTGGCGAGGATTATCAGGTGGTGGAACAAAATCTAGAGGGCCTGACCGCAGACATTCCAGACATGCCTCTGGAAGAGGTTCCACGACGCGACCAACGTCATACTGTAGGAGTATCAACATCTATGAGTCGAATACTCCGTAGGGTTGCTCAGGCAGTCCTGTGTTACCATGAACGTCATCCATGATGTCACTATGTAGAAGCTATGAGCTTCAGATTTTGACATTTTGGTCTTTGGACAAAATTTTTTGTAAAAAACTCTTTTGATCGTTATATATACAGACAGCTTCTACCAGTTTATCATGTGTTGTGTGAACATTGATGTGATTGATTTATAAATGATTCAAATGTCTATCTAATACATAATTAGCCAATGCATCTGTTAATGTATTTAGACATCTAAGAATATGTTGATATTCAATGTAATCAAAATAACGCTCCAAGAGGCAAATTCACAAATATACTCGTAACAAAGTAGGACTTCAGATAGTATAAACATTACTTAACTGTAGTACTATAAGCTGTGAATCGAGACACACAACCAAATGATGGATTTCGAGTGAGATAGAATTAACCAATAATTCAATAACGACGCTATAGTCTGCAATGTTGTTGGTCGCACGGCCGAGACACACACCTCGTAAAGAGACAAGTTCGTTTGTAGGGGCATAAATTGCCCACGGAGTGGAAGCAAGGTTCCGAGTACTATGACTAGTGCCATCAACAAAGCCAATATAGGGTAGCGAAGACTCCGACATCTGGAAATCAAACACAATGTCACATAAGGGCAAAGACTAGATAACGACAAAAGCAAACTATAGTAACACACAAAAAGTATGATACATTAAAAATACAAGTACTTGTGCACATATGAGTTTATGCATAGTACTTATTCAAGTACAACCCATTCCTGGGTTCACTCAAAGGGATACCATCGTAATCTACCAACTCATAAGCTCCTTTTTCCAAAACTCATCGAACGATATAAGGACCTCGCCACATGGGTTTGAATTTCCCAGCTCCTAACATATCTCGATCTTGTTCATAGAGAAGAACAAGATCCCCTTCAGAGAAAATGCGAGGCTTGACATCCTTGTCATATTGGGCCTTGACACATTTTTTCTGGGCTTCTATGACTAGGGTGGCATCACATCGAGTTTCGTCTAATCGCATAAGATACAAAAGATGTTCTTCCTTAGCAGAAGTGTTGGGTAGGAGTTCAACAGCTAGTTTTAAAGACGGTATCTTGCATTCGATAGAAAGAATGGCTTCCACACCATAGACTAACTGAAAAGGTGTAAACCCAGTAGCAGACTTGAAGGATGTCCGATATGCCCACAATGCCGAAAACAACATTGTGTGCCAACTTGTTTTATGAATCCCTATCATTCATCGAAGCATAGTTATGAGAAATTTGTTGATTGCTTCGACCTGGCCGTTGGCTTGTGGATAATAGGGTGTTGAGTTATCATGGCGAAGACCCAACTTCTCAGTAAGTTTGGACATCATAAAATTCCTAAAGTGGCTACCGTGGTCGGTTACGATAGCTTGGGGAACACCAAAACGAGCTATGACATGATTAAAAAGGAACAATGTTGTGGTCTTTCCAGTGTTGTCAAATGTCGGCATCGCCTCGGCCCATTTCGTAAAGTAATCGACAACTACAATAATGTAACCATGCCCCTTGACCAAGTGAGGGTGAAATGTCATGAAATCGATGCCCCATTTCGCAAAGGGACCAACTGAGACCACAGGGTGAAGAGGAGCGGGATGTGACCGAATTTTTTTATTATAGGTCTGACAGGCATGGAATTTCTGAACGACGATGATGCAGTCGTTAAATAAAGAAGGCCAAAAATACCCTGCTCGTAAGATCTTCTGGGCAGTAGCATACCCAGACATATGACCACCACATGATCCGGAATGGCAATCATTCAGAGATTTCTCAGCTTCGTCGAACATTAGACAACGTCGAAAAATAGAGTTAATCCCCCGACGATAAAGAGTATCCCCGAGGATAATGTATTGACGAGCTTGATATCGTATGCGACGTCGTTCAGTACTGGACAAAGTTGGTCGAAATTTATGGGTTTGGAGATATATAATGACATCCCCATACCAAATATCATCAGTGATAATAAGGAAAAGAGATTCATCGGGTAATGAATCTACTGCTACATTTTCCTTTGTAGAATGGGGAAATTCGCATATCAACTTAGCAAAAACTAAGGACTTCTTAGACTTGGCGCGTTTGAATTCCAAGTCAAACTCCTGGAGTATCACAATCCATTTGGAGTACTTTCCCCCTAGCAATTGACAGGTGCGAATGTGTTGCATAGGATTGTAATGTGAAATCACTGTAGTCTTGCGTGAGAGGATATAGTGTCGAAAGCGTTGGACGACTTGGACGGCAGCCAAGGCCAGTTTTTCGACATGTTGATACTTGATTTCAATAAGCATAAGACTTCGACTCAAGTAGTAAATAACATGTTCGTCGTGAGCATCATCCTCTTGAACGAGAACCATGCCAATGGTGTAATCCGAGGCAACAAGGTAAAGGAAATAATCGCGATGGTAATCGGGGGGAAAGATAAGCGGAGCTCGCATTAGAGACAACTTCAAAGATTCAAAAGAATTGTTGGCAATGGTATCCCAGATGAACTCTAAATCCTTTTTTAATAGCTGCGTAAATCCACGAGTTATCTCGGCATAATTTGGGGTAAAACAATGAAGAAAGTTCGCTTTCCCCTGCAAACTTTGCAACTGGCGAAGTATAGAAGGAGGAGGAAGATTAAGAATTGCCTCAACCTTTAAAGGATCCACCCGAATCCCTTGACGTGAAACGATAAAACCTAGAAGACGGCCGGATTCTACGCAAAAAACACACTTCTGAGGATTTAAACGTATATGATAAAACTGACAGCGAATGAAAATGGCTTGGAGGTGGGTATGGTGATCGACTCTATGCATAGAATGAGAGGGTAAATCGTCCAAATAGGGTTGAACGATGTGTTGGATATCATGAAAAGCATAAGACATAGCGCGTTGAAAAGTTGTGCCCGCATTCTTAAGACCGAAAGGAAGTTTCCAATAGGCAAAAGTACCCCAAGGACAAATAAAAGCAGTCTTATGTTGATCCTCAGGAAGAATGTTGATTTGATTATAGCCAGAGAAACCATCCATGAGAGAGAAGATTTCACTTCCGGCGCAATTGTCAACAATCTGATCGACAAAAGGGGTAGGAAAGTTGTCTTTGAGACAAGCTTTGTTAATATCCCTATAATCAACACATACACGAATAGTGCTTTGTTTCTTGTCGATCGGGACAAGATTGGAAACCCAGTCTGTGAGAGCCACCGGATAAATAAAGCCGACTTTCAGAAGTTTCTCGACTTCGAGTTTTATAGCAGCCACTTTACGTGGGTGAACTAGATGAAGGCGTTTCCGGATGGGTTTAGCTCCGAGGTATGTCTTTATCTCATGTATGACAATCACAGGGTCGATACCTGACATTTCTTCATAGCTCCAGGTGAAGATGTCACGAAATTCTTTGAAAAGGGACGTATAGGTGATGATTTCGTCGGAAGAACACGAAGCTCCAATATGGACATTTTCAACAATCCCAGTTTTGACAGATATGTCAATGAGAATAGTGGGCAAAATATTGCTTAAGTTCCCTTTGAAAAACACATCGCGTGCAGACTCGGGAACCGTCAAGATGACAACAACAGTCGATGGAGTCGAACTCCGTTGGTAGTTCTCAAGAGTATGTTGCTCCAGAAAGAGGATAGAACGATGATGCCCATCATCCCAAGGGGTGTCCTCCATGACGGACATGATCATCTCGTCAGTGGGAAAAATAACACGAAAAGAATCGGGAGACAACTCATCAAGAGGGGGTAGAAGGTGTTTCCGATTGAATGGCCTGGTAGGTGGATTCGACCGGACTTAACGTTATTGCGTCACCGAAACGAAGATGATCTCCAGGGTTAGGGACAATCCAGGGGTCGTGAGACGCAGGAAGTTCGTGAGGCATGGAGGAGATCATGTTGATGGAAGCAACAGACGAGCGTGGAACATCGGGTGGTGGAATGGGGAAAGTACCCATTAACGAGGAGTCCTTTAAAAGGCCTACACTGACATTCTCATAACCCGGTGGGGTTTTAGCAATAAACGATATGTTGCCAGTACGGGTATCAAAATTGAAGAAGGCAAGTTGGTCGATGGTAATAACCTTTCCTTGATGAGGGAAACATACTACACGGAAAAGTGTCGACACGACGACGTGCATGGAATCGATCCAGTTTTAGAAAAGTTACTTTCATCCCTTCCCAGGAAACTCATTTTTGAAGAGGGTTCGCAGGCTGCTAGTATATTTGGCTGCGAGAATGACCCATTCTCGCAGGCTGCCTTAAGCCAGGGTGTGAACTTCTGCACTGTGTTGAACTGCTAGGGTGCGAAGTCTTCCTAAAGCTTGGAAAAAGGTGAATTCTCGATGCTTCTAGAAGGGAATCTTCTAGAAGGATGAGTTGGCATTCGAATGGTTATCCTAGTACTGGATTCCCTGATATTTTGGGATCATTCTTATCCAAGTAACTAATTCATTCTCTCCTATATATAGAGGGAATTCTCATGGAAAAGGTTAAGCAATATTCATTGGAGAATTGGTGAAAGAATTGTGTGAAGGATTGAGCTTGAATAGCAGCTTAGAGACTCCAACAAGTCTATCCAAAGGAGTTGATCTTCTTCATGCAAGGATTGAGCAAGTGTGTGTGTCGGAGCCAGGAGCCATCGAAAGGAAGTTTGCAACATCAAGGATCAGGTTGTAATATTTACTTTCCATTAATATAATACAATGGCATGTCCCTTTCCCATAAAGCTATTTCCACTTTATTGTATAATTCCTTGATCATATACATAGATTGAATGTTGAATAGATTGTGCTATCTTCACTTTGGTTGGTTTGTGTTGTCTTGGTCTTGGATGCACGAGAGCACTGGAGCGAAGCAGGAGCAACAAAGACCACAGGAAGCGATAATAAGGTATGTTATTTGTTCTTGCCTCCTATTTAATTCAATGGTCAAACACTGTGGATTCTCGCAGGCTACAGTGAAGTACAGTGCAAGAACCTCTGAAACTAGTTAAATTTTTGGAAAGGAAGCAAAATTTTAAAAGGCCTCTGGACCCAGAGGGTCTATCAGGATATCCTGAAGACTTAGAGATTGATAGGACAAGAGAAAAGTGAAGCCAGAGAAAATGGTCACAGAAAACTACCAAAAGCCACAAAGCAAATGGATTGATCCCCAATGGAGTCGCCAATTTTGTTATTGGATAAATCGGTAGGTGTGGAAACTAACATATCTCCCTAGATCCACCTGGATCTAGAACAAAGACAGACAGGACATGACTATTTCCCTAGATTTTGACCATTGAATTAACTAGGAGGCAAGAACAAATAACATACCTTATTATCTCTTCCTGTGGTCTTTGTTGCTCCTGCTTCGCTCCAGTGCTCTCGTGCAGCCAAGACCAAGACAACACAAACCAACCAAAGTGAATATAGCACAATCTATTCAACAATCAATCTATGTATATGATCAAGGAATTATATAATAAAGTGGAAATAGCTTTATGGGAAAGGGACATGCCACTGTATTATATTAATGGAAAGTAAAGATTACAACCTGAGCCTTGATGTCGCAAACTTCCTTTCGATGGCTCCTGGCTCCGATACACACACTTGCTTAATCCTTTCATGAAGAAGATCAACTCCTTTGGATAGACTTGCTGGAGTCTCCAAGCTGTTGTTCAAGCTCAATCCTTCACACAATTCTTTCACCAATTCTCTAATGAATCTTGCTTAACCTTTTCCATGAGAATTCCCTTTATATATAGGAGAGAATGAATTAGTTACTTGGATAAGAATGATCCCAAAATATCAGGGAATCCAGTACTAGGATAACCATCCGAATGCCAACCCATCCTTCTAGAAGATTCCCTTCTAGAAGCATCGAGAATTCACCTTTTTCCAAGATTTAGGAAGAGTTCGCACCCTAGCAGTTCAACACAGTGCGAGAAGTTCACACCCTCGCTTAAGGCAGCCTACGAGAATGGGTCATTCTCGCAGCCAAATATACCAGCAGCCTGTGAACCCTCTTCAAAAATGAGTTTCCTGGGAAGGGATGAAAGTAACTTTTCTCAGGAGAAAGTTCTTATGAAGAGCCTGAGTACACCATCATCAATACATCATCATGACGACCAAAATCATGGGTAACACCGAGGGTAGGGCACGAGTCACCAAGTGGATAAATTTAAATTTGAAGGTGACAAGTGTTGAAATGAAGGCATGCAATATATATTGTTTTCCTCAGTGTAATTGGAGGGGGGGAATCCATTATTCTTTGTTCATGCCAACGAATTTCCTCTGCAAAGGAGTCTATTGTATTGTATCTTATTGTCTGTTATATCCCTATGCCTGGGAAAAACCATGTGTTTTCAAAGAGGTAGTTTTTCAATCCCATATGTTGTTTAGGAAGTGGGTTATCAGGCCCTTAGCTTGTCAAAGAAGTGGGTTGTCAGGCCCGTGAGCATTCTCTCCAGGTGAGAGTTTGCAGGGAATTGTTTCCTGGTGCATTGGGCCTTAGTTGCAGTGATCTGATACTTCTAGATTCAACCTGTTGTTGAAGCTCTAGAAGGGAAGTGGGGCAACCAAAGGGCACACTTCCTAGGGTAGGAAAAGCATGTGGGGAATGAGGAACTGTAGACTAGTTGCAACAATCGACACCTTGGACTGAGACATTTCATTATTTGTTAGACCATAGATTGACTCTAGGAATCATTTTTACCTAGTGGAGTTTGAGTCCCAGCTAGGGGGTGACTTGTTGTTGAAAGATTATGAGAAACAACATTTATGGCTGGGAGGAACATTAGAGTCACATGCGTAGTTGGTGACTTTTCATAAAAGATAAGTATTCTTATGTTCTTGTCTATTTACTTGGTGTGTATTCATTTGTATCTGTTATGATCTAATACTTTCATAGTGTTGTATATGAATAGTGGTGTTATTTTGTTAATGGTGTATGTTCTATAAGTGTGATATGAGTATTTAACACAATATTTGTATATGCTGAGTATACTGGTTGATAAGTAACTTATGTTAAGATAGTCCTGGTAAATGGTCAAGAGCTACCTGAGTGAGGCTAGAAGTATCATGTGCATGGAAAGTGATATGTTTGCATAAATGAATGGATTTGTTGTGTACATTGGAACATAGTCCATGCACATAGGAAAGCAATACTTGCAAGAATAATCAAAACAGAGGGAATATGGTGTGGCGCGAACCAGTTTGGATTGTGCGCATTTCCTCGAGTGAATCTACACATTTTGATGTTAATTTCACACTAGACTTTTGATGTTTCGTTGCTCATCAGTAAGTTGAGTAACGTTACATCATCGTATCATAATTTAACTTGAAAGGATTTGTGTGACATGGCTGGCTTGGGAGGTTGGGGATGTTACATTTTGGTATTGGAGAAATTGGTTCAACATTGGACTTGTATGGGATAGATATCACCGTGAAATATATGTGTGCATTAAGTATTGGTGCTAAGCAGTGCAAAGTTTAGTTGCATGAAAAACCATTAGTGTGTGGTATAGAGTTGTTATGTGCGCAAAAACAACAATGCACGGGTGTGTACACTAGAGTTGGACGTTAAAAATCATCCAAAGGAAAAACAAAAGAAAGGATTATGAAAAATTGTGCACAAATTTCATAAAATTATCGCATTATTTGTCTAACAAATCTTGTTGACTGCAGTTTTCTAGAATTAACAACAATTAGTTAAGGGAAGGATCGATGCAGAGATTAAAAACATGGAAGATATGTAGAGAACTTATAGTCTTGATCATGAATTCAGAGATTTGTATGTTGGTTTGGGTGATGATGGTACATAGTCCAAGGGAGAATGCATAAATTTGGTAGAAACCATAAAGGGACTTCAAAAATATGTCCAAAGCTATAAATTTGATAACAAAAGACTTATGAAATCCAAGGAGTGACAAGATGAATTCAATGTCAAGTTGATGCAAAGCTTGGATAGAATAGAAAAGAAATCGTGAGTCTCATGTTGAGAAAAGAAGAGAAGCTAGAGGTGCTGATAGAAAACATCACCATTCACCAAAGCATTCTTTCAGGAAAGTGCATAGTATCTCAAGTCCATCTCCTGACAGGAAACATAAGAGGAGGACTGCGGTGGGCGAACTACGAGGAGAAATGAATAAGATCAAGCCTCCTAGTTTTGATGGTGAGCATAAGAAGGATGAGGATGCAGAAACTTGGTTGTTGGGTATGAGGAAATAATTCCAGTTGCATAATTATTTTGCGCGGATAGAAGGAAGAATTGTCATTTATCAACTTAAAAAAAAAAAACATCAACGTGGTGGGATCAGTATGTGCAAGTGCAACAAATTAATGAAAAGAAGGTTACTTGGAGGGAATTTAAGAGGTATTTTGAAAGAAAATATTTAACCAAGAGGTACTATGACAAGAAAATGAAGGAGTTCTTTGAACTCAAGCTAGGAAGCATGACCATTGACGAGTATGATAGAAGATTTTAAGAATTGCTAAATATGTTCCTTTCATCAAGGATGAACAAGTAAAGATTCAAAGGTATTTGAGTGGACTACCCTTATTTATCAGTTACAAGATACAATATGATGATCCAAAGACATTGGAGGAAACTATAAGGCGTGCTAAATATGATTATGATCAACAAAGGGGAAGATCAACATTTCAAAAGGTTTGGGATGACAAGATGAAGAGCAAGGTGGAACAAAGGAAGAAGGAGACTAAGATGCCACTTTTCAAAAATACTGTGCAAGGACAACTGACTCCCAAGGAGTCTAGAATGACTGAGTCAGTGGGACAGAGACCAATGAAACAACATATTCAATGTTGAGGTTGTAGCAGAAATCATATTTTTAGAGATTTCCCACAAAGAAGTGAAAAAGTGAGGACTACGCACAACGTACAACAAGTTGTGACAGTTAAAGACATGGGTGGAAATGTACCCAGGATTTACACAACACTGGATAACAAGAAGGCTTAGTTTTAGTTGCACATGATCGAGGTGGAAGTTAATATTAATGACCAATCTATTGCTATTTTAATTAATGCAGGAGCTAGTCATAGTTATCTATATCCTAAAGTGGTGGAAAGATTCCAATTGCCAAGAAGCAAACTTGAAAAACCTTGGTTGGTGCAGTTAGCTACATGAGAAAAAAGGAAAATTAATGAGATGGTTAAGGCATGTCCAATGGAGATGAATGGACTATGCATAAAGGTTGATTTGAATATTATACCTTTGGGATTGTACGATTGTCTCATTGGTATGGGTTGGTTGGATGAGCACCATGTTGTCCTGGATTGTTACAATAAGGAATTTACCTACCTGGATGAGCAAGGAAATTTGTGAACAATTCAAGGAATTCGAAGGGATGTAACTATCAGAGAAATTTCATCCTTGCAATTGAATAAAAGCTACAGGAAAGGATGTCAAGTATTTCAACACACATGGAAGAGGCACCTAATGATAAAGTGTTGAGTATTGAAGACTGCACAATACTAAAGGAATTCGATGATGTCTTTAAAGAGATACCAAGGTTTCCACCAGAAAGAGATATCGACTTCTCTATTAATCTAATGTCGAGAGCAGCTCCTGTATCCAAGACTCCTTATGGAATGAGTACGTCAGAATTAAAGGAGTTGCAGATGCAACTTGAAGAGCTTATAAATAAGGGGTATATAAACCCAAGTGTGTTGCCTTGGGGTACACCAGTTTTGTTCGTGAAAAAGAAGGATGGCACACTGAGACTTTGTATTGGTTTCATGCAGTTGAACAAGGTAACAATGAAGAACAAGTATCCTTTTCCAAGGATAGATGACCCATTTGATCAACTAAGGGGCACAAGGATATTTTCAAATATTGATCTTAGATATGGAAATCACCAGGTAATAATTAAAGAAGAAGAAATCGGTAAGAATTCCTTTAGAACAAGGTATGGTCATTATGAGTTCATAGTGGTGCCATTTGGGCTGTTGAATGCACCAATTGTCTTCATGTATTTGATGAATGAAGTTTTCAGAAGTTATTTAGATACGTTTGTCATTGTATTTTTGGATGACATATTTACTCAAATTCTAAAGAAGAGAACGAACATCACTTGAGGATGGTACTGCAAGTATTAAGGGAGCATCAAGTTTATGCAAAGTTGAGAAAGTGTTCATTTTATCAGCGACACATTCATTACTTGGGTCATATCATTTTAGATGAAGGAATAGATGTGGACCCAACAAAGATAAATCCATTGAGGAATGGCCAACACCAAGAAATGTCACATAAGTGAGATCCTTTATGGGATTAGCAAGGTACTACATAAATTGTATTGAAGTATTTTCACATATTGTACATCCAATTACATCTTTGCAAAATAAAGGTGCATGATTTGAAAGGACTCTAGATTGCGCACAAAGTTTTCATCACTTAAAGAGTTTGTTGACAAGTGTGCCAATTTTGAGAATTACTAATCCTGATGCAAACTTCGTAGTGTGAATGGATGCATGCAAGGAAGGACTAGGTGGAGTTCTTAGTCAAAATCAGCATGTGGTATGTTGTGAATCAAGGAAGTTTAAAAATCATGAAAGGCTCTATGCTACTCATGATTTAGAATTGGCGGCTATAGTGCATGCCTTGAAGATGTGGTGACATTATCTCATGGGTAAAATATTTGAGCTGAGAACATACCATTGTGGTCTGAAATATTTGTTTGGATAGCCAAGTTTAAATCTTAGGCAAAGCAGGTGGTTAGAGTTACTCAGAGAGTATGAATTCAACATAAAGCATAACATAGGAAGGAAGAATAAGGTGCTTGAATCACTCAATAGGAGGGTGCATGAGATGCATGCTACAACCATTATCATGTACTAGATATATTTGTGCAACATAATTTTAGAAGTTTCCAAATCATATATGGGCCATGTGGATATAAAGGAAACTTTACAACAAGGTATGTCACAGTAGAATTTAGAAGGTTATGATCTAAGAGAGGATGGAATCCTCATGTATAGACGTTGATTCTATGTGTTGAATGATCAGGAGTTGAAGAGCCTGATATTTTCAGAGATGCATAAGGTTCCTTATGCTGGAAATCCAGGTTACCAGAAGACCATTGTCACAGTTAGGAAGCAATACTTTTGTCCAGGTATGAAAAGGAAGTTGCAGATTTTATTTCTAGATGTCTAGAATGTCAGAAGGTCAAAGCTGAGCACAGACAACCAACTAGTTTTCTACAACCTTTACCATTCCTCAACGGAAGTGGGAAGCCATAACGATGGATTTCATAACTAAGTTGCCTAGATCATCCAAACAACATGATTTTATTATGGTGGTGGTGGACAAGCTTACAAAAGATTCCCATTTTGTTCTAGTGAAGTCAGTGCACACAGAAACAAACATTGTTGAGATATACATGCGTGAAATTTCTAAGTTGCATGGTATACCTAAGACAATTTGTCTGACAAAGATTCCAAGTTCACCTCAAACTTTTGGAAAAGACTATTCAAGGTATTTGGAAAAAATATGAACTTTAGCACAACATATCACCCTAAGTCGGATGGACAGATAGAGAGGGTAAATCGGGTGATTGAAGATATTCTTAGGATGTATGTGATGGATAAACAATCAAAATAGGAAGAATACCTTCACTTGGTAGAGTTTGCGTATAACAATGGGTATCAACCATCTTTAAAAATGAGCCCATTTGAAGCCCTCTATGGCAGAAAGTGCAGCACACATGTGAGTTGGGATAACCTAACATAACGCGTAGTAGTTGGACCATATCTACTCCGGGAAATGGAAGAGAAGGTGGTGAAGATAAGGAAGAATTTAAAGGCTTCCCGGAACATAGAGAAAATATGCATAGATAAAGGTAGAACCCACTGAGAGTTTAAAGTGGGGGACCACGTGTTTTTGAAAGTAAAAGCAAGACGTAATAAAGTTGGAGAATTATTCTAAATTAGCAACATGCTACTGTGGGACATTTGAAATCCTAGAGAGGATTGGTCCTGTCACATATAAGCTTGCATTGCTTACGTCCTTGTGTATTCATAATGTTTTCCATGTGTCATTGCTTAAGAAGTATGTACCTGATGTTAATCATGTCATTGATTAGAATGTGATTTAGGTGGAGCCAGAAGGAGGATTTCAAGTGCAATTGATTTTCATATTGGATTAGAAAATCAAGCTTCTCTGAAATCGAGTCATGGAGCTGGTAAAGGTCCAATGGAATTGCTATGGTCATGAGGAGGCAACTTGGGAGTGCAAGGATGCTATGCATGTAGAGTATCTTCAACTATTTGAATTGTTTTGAAATTTTGTATGTACATGAGTATATAAAGCATTGAGGAAAGTTCATAAATAGGAGGGAGGAGAATGTAATGTCCCTAATCTAAATCCCATTTGTAGTTGTGCATATAGGTTGGTGAGCCATTTTGGTTTTGCGCGCACCTGAGTAGTATGCGATGTAATGATTCATATTGGTTGGCAAGTTGTTGGTACTAAGTTTTGATACTACATGCACCTATGGAGTGCACAAGGCTTGCTATCAAGGAAAAGGTGAACACATTCCATAGTGTTGCGTGTACCCAAGCTAATGGGTGTGGATTGTGCATCAAGGGAGGGTGCACATATTCCACTATGTTGCGTGCACACAAGTACATGTGTCGGAATGATTGTGATGTATATATGTGTGTTTGTGTCTTTTGAGGTTGAAGAACCTTTTTGAGGCTGAAGAACCTGTGTGACTATTGGGCTAGTGAGCCGAGACATAAATGGGCTAGTGAGCCATGACGTAAATAGGCTAGTGCGCCTATTCTTGTAAAGTGTATCACACTTAATTTATTAATATATTACATCACTACATGTGGAATGAATCAGACGAAAAGAGATGGGGGGATGACTCCATTGAAAAAGGTAAAATGGGGGGGATGTTTTAATAATATTTCTAAAGAGTGTAATTTACGGATATATTATTTATCTTAAGTTCCCGAGGGTAGGGAACGAGTCACAAAGTGGCTAAAGTTAACTCTGAAGATAAGTGTCGAAAT
>ML789601.1:456313-486391 GCA_009831015.1 Picea engelmannii | reverse complement strand
TGAGGTTTGAAAACGGGGATGTTAGTTTGGGGTTTGAAAACGGGGATGTTAGTTTGGGGTTTGAAAATGAGGATGTTACAATTTACTTCTTCTCCTTGTCATCACAAGGACACAAATCAACACTCAGTTTGAAGTGGGATGCAAGAGGTGTACCAACTCACTTGGTGTCCATCATATTGAACCTATAAAGCACCTTCTCAATATGTTTCTTGTGACAACCACAATTTATTCTCCTTTCTGTCACGTATGATCTTCATACCCAATATTTTTTGTGTTGGACCCAAATCTTTCATTGCAAACTGGATGCCCAAATCCTTTTTTAACTTGTTAATCAAATTCTTATCATGTCTAATAACTAACATGTCATCCACATATAACAATAATATAATGTACTTTTCCTAGCCATACCTCTTAATGTAGACACAATGATCAACATTTTCAATTCTTGTTAATAAGAGAATTGACATCACATTTAGTTTACATATTTCATGTTTTTGAATCCCACACTCACCACAATGCCATTTTCTTTGTTAACTTTTCTTATGACACTTTCCATAATGTCATTTCCTTTGTTATATTTGTCTCCACTCATGGCTCTGTAAAGAACCAAAACAATTAGTCATAGCTTATGGATGTAAATGGTAATGATATTGGGAGCTTATTAGTAAGATTAATTACAAATTAGTTATTGAATGTCAATATCGAAGAGAAAAGAATAGACATGAGAAAACCTAGGGAAATCAAGTCATCTCTCTTTTTTCATGTTCACATATTTCATCTCACTAATAGTATTGAACATGTTGATTCATATTTATTTAATTGCATTCATAATGTATTTTCCTATTAAAATTCATGACATGGTTATATATTTGATATCTAATATGATTATTATCTCGGCACATTATCAAGCCTTTCAACCACTTAGTATGCAATTCATGGCATCCCCACTAATACATGAAATAATGGGAACAAAACACATAACTAAGAATTGTATGCATATCTCTCAACAATCCATCAATCTTGTGCAAGTTTGTTCAAGTTTTCCATAAAGACAATACATAGTTTTTCTTTGCTTCACATAAAACTATTTAATGATTATGTTTGGGAATAAAATCTCTATCAAGCTCAATGAAATTTCCTAACTTGTGTGTTTTTTATTAAGTTTAGATATGAACTTGCACAAAATGAATCTTGTCAACATCACAAAACCTAAAATTGAGATTACAACGATGATAATTGTGATTTTGTTCATTCAATTTATAGCATTATCAAATCCTCACTCCTTTGTTCTCCAAAATGATCATTCCCTTTTTCCTCATTCCATGCATCTTATCACACTTTTTTACTTTCTTTTTCTTGTTTCTATCAACATTGACATTGATGTGATAATACTTCACAAAAAGTTTTTAGAATGCCCCAGAGCTCTTTTTTCCCATGCCTCATCCCAAGCTTGAGATCAATGAGACATATCCTTTGTAGCATTAATGCTTGGAACAACATTTTTGAAGGTTTGTGGATTCTTAAGAAAGCTAAGGATAAGGTAACACATTGTTTATTATCATCTCCATTAGGGATAATGCTATAATATCTCACTCTTTCATGCATTTTTGAATGGTTTGAGAGATAAAGAGAACAATCAATATCCTCAATAAAAATAACATACTTGATCGACTCAATTAGCAATTTTCTTTAGTTTTGTGTTTTTATGGATCTTAGGAAGCTTCAAATCATAAAAATCTTAACTTAAATAATAAGCAATGGACGTAGTCATGCTATATTGTTATGTTCCTAGAGGACTATAACGCAAGTATGGTCTCTTCATTACTTTTATAGTATTTTGATAAAATCATTACCCTTCAATAAAGGCCTCAATACCTATTACAATTTCTTCTTTTCTAATGAGATATAGAATGAATATGAATTCCATGGTTAAGTAGAATTGGGTATGCTCAAAATATGAATATAATATGTAGTGCCCATGCATCATATGGATACATAGATTTCATCCTCTTTTATATGGGTGTTCACAAAAATGTTTGATTTTGTGATTGTGACTAAAGTTTTATATTGTCATTTTTAACATTTTGAAATTCCTCCAAAGAAAATATGGCTCAATTGTTATGAATTTTTATTATTCTTGATGTATATATAACCCATCAAAAGATTATATTTGAAATTACAAAGTATGCTTATTATTACTTCCTATTGAAATTTCAAGTTATCTATTTAGTTGTTATTAAATTTTAACATTTTAAATAACTAGAAGGACAATTCACTCTTGTGAATTGAAATACAATTATTTTTTCAACTTTTCATCATGTAAGGATTAAATGAATATATACCCTTTGACTTGAAATTAAGAGTATCAATTTGATCACAAATAACCATATAGACCAAAATTCAAAATTCAAATGCCTTGTTTTGTTTTTCTACCCTACTAGATGCATTGTGCAACTACATCATGATGTATTGGATTTGTGGCACATAAATGTACTATATTAACGTTGAATTTATGTGTATTTTGATCTGGAATATTGTCCACTGCATTCTCGGTGAACCTCCCACCGATGATTTTCATCCAATCTAGAATCACATCCATTTCTCTCTTAGTGAACCTCCCACCAATGATTGTCGTCTGAGATGGAATCCTTTCCACTAATTTCTTCAGCCGACAGGTACTCTAATCCACCAAATGGGGCATGACATAAACCGTTGTTAACACCATTCCTTCCTTTAAGGTTTCTTAATCTGTGCACACTACGTGTGGAACATGAACATTGAATGTTGCAACTACCATATTCCTCCCGCATCCACATTTTGAAATTTTCACACGCTTGCCCTCCATTTTCTTCAAAGTCCACAATTTTGAATTTTTTTAAATTTCAAAGACATGCTCTTCATTTTCTTTGGAATCCCCTATTCTCGGGTTCACATTCTTCACTCATTGACCATGAGACTGTTGAAGATTGAGATGACCCTTATGTATCTGTTGTTGGCTCCAACTGCTATAAATTTAGCAAACGACTATTCTCTTGTGTCAAAAAATGCACTTATCTCTTCATCGATGTACCGGGTTTTAGGGATTAGGATGAACATGTGAATGAACATATGCACCCATAATTTATCAGTATGTTTAGCTCCCATTTACGAAAATTGTTGGTTCAAAATGGGAGGGTCGGATTGGCCTGGGGCCTCGACTATGCAACAATCTTGAATAGGTGGGTTGTTTTTAACAGTGATCGTGCCCAACAAGTCTAGTGCCTCACCCCTTCAATTGTCTTTCATCTTCCTTAAGAGATAGAAATTGAGAATGAAGAGATCCCATCCAAGAAGGGGACAATGCAATATCCCCAAGGACGATCCCCAGTTGTATTTATGAATTGTAAATAAGTTTTGTAGGCTGGTGAGCCGAGTGTTGATAAGATGGTGGGCTTATGTGTTTATTAGGCCGGAGAGACTAGGTGTTAAAGGTTGGGAGCCTGATTTTGTATATGTAATTATGCAGATCATTAATAAAATATAAACATCGCTGTGTGCAGACCAACCACGAATAAAGAGTGATGGGGGACTAAGCTTCCACAAGGTTGGGTAAGGGAGAACGATAAGTGTGTGAGCCTAGGCGCTAAGCTAGGGGGCTTACCTCAAAAGGGGATAATAATTTATTATTATTTCCTGAAGGCTAAGGTGGACATGTTGAGTGTTGTCCTAAGTTTGTGTAAAGGGAACATATGATAAATGGAGAGCATGGAGCTCTAGGGAGACATGTGTCGACCTGGGCTCATGTAGTTAAAACCCAAGAGTCAAACTGTGTTGGATTATTTCTGCCATTCTCTCATCCTCTGTTTGAACCCGTTTTGTCTCTGCATTGGACCTCTGCATAAACATGCATTTTGAAAGACAGAACTGTGAAGCCGACCTGTGTTGTTTTACTATGAAGTTCGACACATCCTGGATATGGCCTGAACCGTGTTGTGTCTTAGTGTGGACTATTGCTATTTTTGGATGTCTATACCCAATTTCTTGTGCTGTTGTCACCCATGAGTTAATCGATTGTTGTTGATGTCACTCTTATCCTTACCTCGTGGGAATTTAATTGAAACTGGTTGAAGAAGTAGGTTGTTGGCCCCGTGGTTGAAGAGGCAGGTTTTCAGGCCTGTGAGAATATCTCTCTGGGTGAGAGAGTTTACTGGGAAGTGGTTTTCTCCCAGAGAGAGTCCAACACCAGCTATGGAGCTCTGAGAACTCCTGATCCAGCCTGTTGCCGAGACCCTGAGAGGGAGGTGAAGCAATCAATGGACTATGTGACAATGAAGGTGTATATTCCCGGGTGGAACAAGCATGTGGGGAATGAGAGTCCGTGAGTAGTGGGCGTAAGGAGGATCCTGGAGAGAATACTTCCAGTTGCATTGTACAGTTTCCTATAACCTCAGCCTAGTTTAGGAATCCATTTCCCTGGATGGAGCTTAGTCCCAGCTCGGGGGTGACCCACTACTGAGCGTGATGAATAATGTGGTCTATGGCTAGGAGGTTCGTGGGAGGTCTGCACGTAGTTGGTGGTGTTACTCCAAATGAAAAGATAAGTATCAGTCTGTGCTTAATTTATATGTTATGCATGTCTGTGATGCTTGAATGTTATCATGTATTCTGTTGCATATATGAACTACTGTTAATTCCATTGATTCTGTATGGTAGCAGTAATTCTATGATTATTGCGATTAAGTGTTTTAATTCAATTAAAATGCATATATTATATAAGTGTATATTCTGCAGTGGTAGCATTACCCAGACTTTGTGTTGGTCGGGGATGCTACAGTTTGGTATCAGAACTAAGTGAAGTGTCTGAGTAGTGGCATTACCCGACCTGTGGTGGATGGGGATGTTACAAATTGGTATCAGAGCCAAGGTTTAAACACTGATCCTGAATGGGCTGGATAAGTGGTCATTGGACCCAAGGTTTCAAGAGGAAATTGTGTCTAGAGGACCAATTTAGAACCTCAGAACCTTCCTGAGTGCCAAGAAGTTACCTTGGTCGTGTTATGAAGTTTAGGAGGAGTAGTCATGTCATAAAACCATGACATAAGTGGTATTGGGCCGCAGAGTAATGTGGACCTTAGGATTTGTTCGAGAGAAGGAGAATCGTTCACGACCGTTAGATCTGGTAATGTTGTGAGGTAGATAGCCATGAACTCCTTTGGAAATCCACAGAGTAACAAAGTATGTTCTGCATCATAGGATCTGTTTGGAAGGAAGGGAAATCCCTTATGACCATTAGATCTGGGGAAGGTGCAGAGGATTTAAACCAGAATCCCTTCGGACTTCGCGACTTCAGTGAAGTATGATTCCAGAAACAAGAGAAGGGTCAAAGCTCGAAGCTCCGAAGTGGATCTACATTGCAGATCTAGAGAGGAGAGCTCGACCATTGGATCAAGCCAATGTTAAAAGGTAAAACGCAATAGTGAAGGGTGGAAGCTCCCGAAGTGCCGAAGTAGTGAGTCATGATGACGTCACTTGGATGGACATGGACACATGGGTTGTGTGACATGTGTCATTGGGTTTCAAACCCATGGAAGGTTGAAATGCCATATGGAATGTGACGTGTGACACCAGTCTGATTGGGTCACGAGTCAGTCGCTAGTATTCCACTACGTGGCACTCCGTATGAGGACGGTTAGTGGGACCCAAGGTTACTTAATGAAGTTAAAGGGCGGAGGACCCACATTGGCATTGATCATGATACATCAATATGAATGGTCAGAAGGCATTGCAGGGACCCAAGTTGCATGAAATTTAATTATCTAAGGTGGTCCCACAATACAAACCACAATTTCACCGAGGGCTTACGTGTCAACGTCATAAGAATTGTGGGATGAAAGGCGGGTTACTCCAAACTGCTATCACATGCCCCCCCAATTGGAAAATGTAATTAATGTGACATAATGACATCACCAAAGGTGATTGGGATTGTTCGGAGATTAACGATTTGTGATGTGCGGATGTGAAATCCTCCGAAGTCTCGAAGATTCAAAGTTCCGGAACTCAGAAGCCTGAATTTCCATAGTGAGTGTCAGCCGTCGGATGTTAGGTAGACGTCGACTGATGATCTGCCTTACTTCGCGAGTTCGGTAATCTGGAACTCTGAGAGATTGTTGTGTGGTGCTTTGAAATCTTCCGAAGCCGAAGGCCCGAGTAAGAATCTAGTGATCTAGTGCTTGGTCATGGCCGTGATCACATGGATTGGGGACTGAGAGAAAGGGGCTAGTGCCCAAAAATTATTACAGAGCAGAGAAGATCTCGGAAAGAAAATGAAATCTGAACGTTTTCTTAAATCAGATTGGTTTGAATGCGTAAACTGGTGAAGTATTGAATAAGTTTCACTTGTTTATGTTCTTTGAGTTTTCGGGTGCAAGCAGTGCACATTGTCCGCAAGGAGTGCATTGATAGAGGTAAGTTAACCTCATAGAATCTTAGGAGAGATACCGTTGAACCTTCATCAGCAGAAGTGCAAGGAGTGCATAGGAAGAAATCTGTGTTGAGTTTAGAGAGAGATAGAGCCACTGAGAACTTCGTAGAGCTCTGCCAGGCAGGCATCGAGCTAGTGCAAGTGTGCATAGAGAGTACCCTTTGTTGCTTTTAGGGAGAAGAGTATCAGAGGAAGATACTCACAGAGTTGTTGAACACTCTGTAGAAAATGCTCAACAAGGTGTGCTTTGAGTAGAAGGTTTCCAAGAGGGAACAAAGTTTTCCTTTGAAAGGAAACAGAAGGGCTGAGACCCTTAGTAGACTAAGTAAATAAAAAATATCAGAAGGGATAACACAAGGAGTGCATGGGAGAAAAACTCATTCTAAGTCCTAAAGCTTAGAAGAGATAATTCTTACGAGAGTGAAGATGAGATCCAGGAGGTGGACTCACAGGAGAAAGGTCAAAGGCCGAAGCCTTTGAACAATGAAAAAATCTTCCAAGGCAGAATAAGTCAAAAGCTCAGGAGGAGGAGTGACAACAACTGTCACATCGGTTGTGGGGAGGATCTTGAACCATTAGATCAACATCCAACAGAACAAAGGAAGCACAGAGGAGAGGAACAGATACCATCCGTTGGATCTGAGCGCGAAGGACCAACAACCGTTGGATCTGGAGGTAAGTGCATGAGACTTAACCCTTTTGTGTGCAGGAGAAGTGGACTTGTCAAAGTCCCTAAGTACCGAAGTGATTTGGGACCATCCATCGTTAAGGAGTATAGGTGGCGTAAGATCCACAACTTTAAAAGTTTGTGGACAATGAGGAGGAGAAACAACCGAAGTAAATCTTGGTCGTTGATCTGAAAATGGACGCGTGGTGCCAAATCTGGAACTCTAGGTACGGAGCACTCTGGAGGAAAGAAGAGGGTGAAAGCACCGAAGTCCCAAAGAAAATCTCGATTGTTGATCGAGGAGGAGGTCGAAGGACCATTGAAATGGTCTTGGTCGAAAAGATCTGAAGTTCCGAAGAGAATCAGGGCTGCCAATTTGGAGAGGACGCGTGGCAGAAGATCTATTACTCTGGGGAAATTCACTTCGAAGATTTGTGTGTGTGGAGACGTGAAACTCTTGAAGGCTGGACAACCGAAGTTCATCATAACCGCCCGATTATTGAGGATAGGTGTCAATATATCTTCCACTCTGAAATATTGTCATACAGGGAAAAGCAAATAGTTGAGAGTTGAAACTCTCAAGGGTCGGAGAGCCAAAATCAATCATAGCTGTTGATTTGGAAGGGAGCTACGTGTCGACAAATCGTGTAGATCTAGGATCATGTGTGGAAGGATTGAAGAAGGTAAAAAAAGGAGGATAGATAGCAGTCATTGATCGTGGATCATTGCCAAGGGATTGGATATCGACGGATGAGCTGGATTGTGGGGCCAGAACTTGCTCAGATGTTAAATATCTGAGAGCGGGCCACAATTTATACCGCGGTTTTAACAAAGTGATGTGTGGAAGATGGAGGTTTATTGCAGGGAGAAAAGTGGGTTGGCCTAAAACCACTCTTGCCCATGCCCGTAATCACAGTTTTCCACGAGGTCTTATCACAGGATCATATGAAGGAAAGGGCTAATGAAAAAGGGGCTAGCGCCTAAAACTTAGAGTTTTGTAAGCGCGCAAGAATAGCCCGCAAGTCTGTCAGGACCTGCACATAGAAGGAAAGGGGACCTGTGTATAATTGTTTTGGGCTCAATCACGAGATCGAAGAGTCAATTTGACTCAGAATATTGAAAGATCCTTTGACCAGGAGGTCAGCAGACCCCGTTGAGATAGGGGCGCTATGTTGAAAGTGCTCAGGTCAGAAATAGTCATGCACAGTGATCACAGTGAGAGCACGATAAGATTCAGGAATCCAAGAAGAATTGAATATTTCTAGGTTCAGAAAGGAAACGTTGCACATGAGAAAGAATTTGATGCAATTTCGGTGGAAACAAGTATGTTATGGCTTGTTGGGTCATCCAGAGGAAATAATTGATCCAGGTGAATATCGGTGGCCACCCACCTTTTCCAAATGTCTCAAAACAGTTTTCTGTCCATTTTGGCAATTTACTATTTTTAGCAGGTTTTAACTTTCAGGGCCATTTTGAGGGTCCAAATGAAGGTTTTTCGAGATCGAGGTTCTCAATGATAGCCGAAGGCATGATTGAGCCCCCAAAATAAATCTTCTCGACAATACCTTTCCAACGAGATATCACACGCCTAAAACGGAGATCATATGCAAAAGTTACGACCCCGGGAAGTTGATGCACCAACTTACCCAAACGGGGCCCACATGAATTTTGGCGCTTCATCTCCTAGGGTTAGGTTTTTGGATGTCTAGGACTTTTGGCATTCCCGTTTATTGTAAAAGGCCCTTCAGAGCCTCATTGTAATGATATTCTTGCGAATGTGAGTAGTCGTCGCATCTCTTCTCAGAGATAAGCTGCCACCATTCTAGCAAGTCTTTCACTCTGTATTTTTACAGTCTCTGTACATTTCTTTCATTAATAGAAATCGTGTATTACTGTATCTCTGTGTTTATGGTTGCATCTCTGATATATTTCTGTTATATTACTGGATATACACGATATCTCTGTGCATTTATTTATTATATCTCCGCTCTCATTTCGTGCCGAAAATAATCCGGATCAAGAATGCTTGAATGTTTGCAAGTGTTGTTGGTGATGTTGTTGCATAAGGAGTGAAGCAAAAAAGAGTTGAAGTGTTGGTTATAAGTTTGATAAAAGAAGCATGAAAGCTTCCATTGCCATCAGACTTTCAGGTAGTATAAAATTTATTAATGCTAGTCATGGAGATATGAGTTTTTATTACTCTTTTTTGCATAATTGCTGAAAGGAAATTTAGGTAAGAATTTCCTCAGCTAGAGTTATTTTATAAAATCACATGATTATATTATTGAATGCTTACCACTGGATTTCGTAAAGGCTGGAGGCCTGTATTAATTCAAATATTTTTAGCTTCTGAATGCACACACTGACATAGTAGAATGCCATGTTAATTTGGTTATGGAGTAATAACCAAAGAATTAAAAGATAAGAACTTGTTATAGGAATGAATTCCAATAAGCTAGTCATGTATGAGACTAGGACATGGTTGGATATGGCGAGGTATGGATATGGAAAGGTTATGATCCACACAGGTACTAAAATCTTCCTACCTTTAAATAAAACTAGGGCTACAACCTTTTTTCTAACACTAATGTACACCACATAATTATATTCTTGGTGTAGTGTTCGGGTTGAAAAGGAAGGCATCCAATTAATTGGGAAGACAATAGGAAGTGTGTGGAGAATGTGCCAACACATTGGCCAGAATTCCAACTCATGGATGGTGAGATACATGACTAAGATAAAGAGCATTATGTAATTCAATGCAAGGTGTGCTGAATAAGTATGCACTAAGAATTGCACTCATGCATAGTAAGAGATAGAATTGTGTACCAAATGCAATGGTTGAATGAGTTTTGTAAGTACATGTATATATATTATTTTATGGAAATAATTGTTACTAACAACTGAAATGTTGTTAACCTATGTAGTTGAGGACATTTCAGGGAGGTGTTAGACATTGCAACATGAAAGTTGCAAGTCAAGTAGTCACATGAGCATTGACTATAGGAAATTTTCTTGTTCAGAAAAAGAAGTAATGAACTTACATATATTACTGTGAACATGCATATGCACAGAATGACAAGTTGTTCTAGTTTATTAAATTGTTGGGTAATTGTGATTGAATTGCTAGGTGCAAAAAATTCTAAGATCACTGCATAAGATTTTGTACATATTGCAATTGAATTATGATGTATAGGAAATACTGACAATTGTTGGCAGTATGCAAGATGAAGCCTTACAAAAAAAATGGTATGAATTTTGGTGCCTGTGGAAAACCACAAGGATGGATGCATTCATAATATGGCAACAACCAAGATGAATTATGAAATATAATTTCATGTTTTGGGGGAAAAGTTGAATTCCCTTTTGAACTAATTGGAGTTCCTAAATGAATTATTTTATGTTTTATCATGATAACTGCATGTGGGTGATGCAGATGAGATGATGTTGATTAAAATTGGAATGTTGACTACAAAGAGTAGCTCAGGGGAGATGTTGATTGGAGACCAAAAATATTACCATGTGGATCCCCGATGAATCTGAGTGTGTGTACACTTCTCCTTGGGTTTCCTTGGAGAATGATGGAGCCCTGAAGGGAGAAGTGTGGGGATAAGTTCCCCGATATGAGGCTTGGAGGGTACCTGGAGACCTTTGAGGGCAGTTGGAACTTCGGGAGCCATGGTGCTCTGAGACTTCCTGAGCTAGTCTGTTGCTGAAGCCCAACGAAAGGGAGTTGTAGCAGCCGATGGACTGTGTGACAGTGAAGGTGTACACTCCTGGGGTGGGACAGACATGTGGGGAATGAGAGACCATTCGTTGGAATGGTGTTGAGGTTTGGTACCTTGGCCATGACCATGTGGAAATGGATGTGGACCGTGGCTATCTTGGGAAGCCATTTCCCCAATGGAGTCATAGCCCTCCTCAAGGGAGGAAGGTCTTATCAATCAAAAGATAAGTACAATTCTCTATTTATTGTATGTTGTGTATCTTGTATACAAGTTATAATGTTATTAGAATTGCTTGTATATACATATATATACATTGCATATATGCTTGCAATACCTGCATCCATGACTGTACATAATGTGTTTCATGTTTCATTGCTTAAGAAATTTATACCTGATCCTAATCATGTTATTGATTGGAATGTGATGCAGGTGGAGCAACAAGGCGTCTTGCAAGTGCATCTTGTGCGCATATTGGACCCGAAAGAGAAAACATCTTCGAAATCAAGCCATAGGGATTGTAAAGGTCCAGTGGACCAGGTACGTTCCTGAGGACATGACATGGAAGCATGAAGATGCTATGCGGGCAGAATACCAACATCTTTTTGAAGATTTTGGAAATCTTGTTGATGTTGTGTAAAGAGTTGCACTGAGGACAATGCAAAAATAAGGGGAGGGGATTGTAATATCCCCAAGGATGACCCCTAGTTGTATTTATGAATTGTAAACAAGTTTTGTAGGTTGGTGAGCCGAGTGTTGATAAGTTGTTGGGATTATGTGTTTATTAGGCCAGAGAGCCTAGGTGTTAAAGGCCAGGAGCTTGATTTTGTATATGTAATTATGCAGATCATTAATAAAATATAAACATCGCTGTGTGCAGACCGACCATGAAGACAGAGTGATGGGGGACTAAGATTCCACAAGGTTGGCTAAGGGAGGAGGCTAAGTATGTGGGACTAGGTGCTAAGCTAGGGAGCTTACCTCAAAAGGGGATAATAATTTATTATTATTTTCTGAAGGCTAAGGTGGACATGTTGAGTGTTGTCCTAAGTTCCTGTAAAGGGAACATATGCTAAATGGAGTGCGTGCAGCTCCAGGGAGACATGTGTCGACCTGGGATCATGCAGTTAAAACCCAAGAGTCAAACTGTATTGGGTTCGTTCTGCCATTCTCCCATCCTCCGTCTGAACCCGTTTTTCCTCTACGTTGGACCTCTGCATAACCACGCATTCTGAAAGCCAGAACCATGAAGCCAAACTGTGTTGTTTCACTGTGAATCCTGGCACATCCTGGATATGGCCTGGACCGTGTTGTGTCTTATTGTGGACTGTTGTCATTTTTGGATGTCTATACCCAATTTCCTGTGCTGCTGTCACCCGTGAGTTAACCGATTGTTGTTGTTGTCGTTGTTATCCTTACCTTGTAGGAATTGAATTGAAAATGATTGAAGAAGCCAGTTGTCAGGCCCGTGGTTTAAGAGGTAGGTTTTCAAGCCTATGAGAAGCTCTCTCCGGGTGAGAGAGTTTTCTAGGAAGTGGTCTTCTCCCAGAGAGAGTCCAGCACCAACTACAGAGCTCTGAGAACTCTTGATCCGGCCTATTGCCAAGACCCTGAGAGGGAGGTGAAGCAGTCGATGGACTGTGTGGCAATGAAGGTGTATACTCTTGGGTGGAACATGCATGTGGGGAATGAGAGTCCGTGAGTAGTGGGTGTACAAAAGTTCCTAGAGAGAATCCTTTTAGTTGCACTATGCAGTTTCTTGTAACCTTAGCCTAGTCTATGAATCCATTTCCCTAGGTGGAGATTAGTCCCAACTCGGGGGTGACCCACTGCTGACCATGATGAGTAGCGTGGTCTATGGATGGGAGGTTCATGGAAGGTCTGCACGTAGTTGGTGGTGCTACTCTAATTGAAAAGACAAGTATCAGTCTGTGCTTAATTTATATGTTATGCATGTCTGTGATGCTTGATTGTTATCATGTATTCCATTGCGTATATGAACTATTATTAATTCCATTGATTATGTATGGTAGTAGTAATTATGTGATTATTGTTATTAAGTGTTTTAATTCGATTAAAATGCATATATTATATAAGTGTATATTCTGCAGTGGTAGCATTACCCGGTCTCTGTGTTGGCCGGGGATGCTACAGTTTGGTATTAGAACTAAGTGAAGTGTTTGAGTAGTGGCATTGCCCGACCTGTGGTGGCTGGTGATGTTACAGACAACATAGATAGAGGCAGACACATGGGGAGAAACACACCACTTAATCAATCTCTTCATATTCTGAGATTCTCTAATTTGTAGAGGTATAGTGGAGGTTGTTGTGGGAGGAGAATCAATCACGGATTCATCAACGACCTCTCTAAATCGCAACTTCATTGGGAAGATGGTTTGGATATATAATTCTAAAATATATATTTTGTGAGGCGATGAACTTGGTTTTGGAGTTGAAAATCAGAAGTCAACCATGGACGTGTTGCTCTGGTGTAATTTTTTGAATATATTTGTTTGTAACGAAGTATCATTTGACAAATTGTATGATTATTGTGATACTTGTTAGATTTGGGTTAAATAAATTATATTTTTCAATTGTCTGTATTCTTTTAAGATTTCTCATTAAACCCAACCTTCCTTTGTTTACTGAAAAGCTATGTTGTTGAGGATAAACTCAGAATATTCATTGCAATGACTAATTAACCTTAACCTTAATGGTATATTATGTTTGATACTTTTGGCTTATTTAAGAAATAGAATTTTGCATGGTGAAATGATAATTTTGCCTTATTTAAGAAATAGAATTTTGCAAGGTGAAAGCAAGCTTCTTTGTTCTTCATATGACGATGCAATAATACTTTAATGTTATCATGTTACTATTTGTGTATCCATCGATTAGAAGATAGGTCAGTTACAATGGGAGATCATATCTTAAACACGAGACAAAAAACTTAGCGAGCAATGTGAGTGGTGCAATGAGGTTTTTTTGGAGTTGTCTTAATGGTGGAGCTATCATTTCAATTTCTATGGAATAATCTCCTCACCATATCACCCACGGTGAAGTAGGAAAAAAATTCCTTCAACATGCTAAATTTGTTTGTTGTTAATTTTGTAATTTTGACCATTTGAATTGAAAAATGTTTAAATTATAATTTTAAATTTCAATTAAATAAAATTGTAAAATTGTAATTATTGTTATTATAATTATAAAATTTGAGTAAAAAATAGACACAATTTTTAGGTTTTTTTAAGCAACTTTATTTATAAACCAACCTTCTTGTTTGAGATCATAGAAACTATTTTTTATCTTAACTTTTGCATTGGTATATGTAAATATGTAAAGTTGTAAAAATGTTTGATAAAACTATAAGTCAAATATGCAAGTCATATAATAATCACTTTTAAATGAAAAATAAGTGTAACTCATGTAAAATTCATAACTTTTTTTCCAACTGGAAATTTCATAACTGACATGATGTATGTGGCAGAGTGTTCTTATTTTAATATATTTTTTTTTACAAACAATGGGAAAAATATATTAAAAGTGTGGATAAATCTATTGATTTATAAAAAAGGGGCCATTACTGGCCTTCGAAAAGTAGAGACTTTGACATATGGAGGTTTTGAAACAAAAATGATTTTCATAGTGTGTCCTCCTTTCCTAGCTAAAATGTTGTGATTGTATTTCACATAATACAGTCGATAAAATACACCGTTGATACATATCAAAAAACAAAACATGGCAACTGAAAATTTAAAGGGCTCAACTACCCGATTCCATTTTGATCTGCTGTTGCTTCCGTATTGCTTCTGGGTGGGGCTCGTTGAGGTCCGAAATTTGATTTATTGAGACTGAGTTTTCATTTTTGGATTCTCCATGGTCACTTTCCAGATTGCTTGGTTGATGCTACACTCTTTCAAGCTGGTCCAAATGGGGATGGATTATCTCCATGCTGCTATGTTGTTCCTCAATATGGCTCCTTTGGGCATAGCTTTCATCTTGAAGCCTTTTGATCAAGTGTCTGTGTCGGGAAAGAGTTTCGAGTTCAAATGTCAGAGTGGAACTGAGAGCTCTCAACTGAATTATCGTCTTGTGACAACCTATCCATTCTTCCTTGGGGTCCAACTGACCAGATTCCACGAAGAGGCCTTTACCACCCTGCATAACTTTAAGCGATGAGTTTCTTTGAATTATCCAAGAGGAGTCCAATCTGATGAGGGATTCACAATCCTGCAATGAATTGGGAGAATTGTGGAGAGAAGGGAGGATAGGTGGGTCCAGAAAAAATAAAGTCCACAAAATCCACTGGAAGGGCGAATTGGGAAAACTGTGAAAGGGAAAGAGCAAGGGTGGGTCCAGAAAGTCTAGAGTCCACAAAAGCCACTGGAAAAGGTTATGAGAAAAACAAAGAGAAACAGAGTGTGATGGGTAAGAAGAATCAAAACTAGTCGAGGAGGAGCCCCGAAGCACTGGGAGGTGATGAACAGAGACAACTGAGACCACTGAGTTGCATTCTGGGCGAAGCATACGCAAGGCAGAGGGAAGAGAGAGGAATTCAGGGGAAGTCGAGGAGGAACCCAGAAGCACCGAGGGGAGAAAAACTGGATAAATAGCATTAAGAGGTGGCCAAATAGACTTACCAAAACCATTAAACGTCCTTTCCCCTGCAAGGATGAGTACAGGCCGAAATCCCCCCATGTTTCGTTTAATGTTGGATTTGTGCCAGCTAGAAAGGTCGTTGAGTTTTCCCTATGTGATGTACCTGATACCTCCATGTTTTCAAGCTTGGATATGAACCTCGCATCACCTTGACACTTTATCAGTGTGTCTGGGCTATCACACACCTTGTCCATCTACTTCAGAGCCTTCAGTTCTCATGTTCTCACGACCGTTGAAGGACGATACGCCTGAACACCCAAAACCATGATGAATCCATCACCTAGACTGTTAGCCGCCACTATGCAATGGTTGATGGGACTTATCATCTGCTTGCTCCACCTTCTACCACTTCCATTGTCTTGCTCCATGTGCCTAAACCACATACCCTCTGATTGCAAGAGGATAAGCCCAATACCAGTCCAAATAAAGTAAAAGGACTAAAATGGTTTGAGAAGGTGGATCAGTGAGACTGTAGAGATATAAAAAGATAACAGAAGCAACTGCAAATCAGTTCAGAACCATTGGGCTATGGATTCATAAGTATCGTGGATATGGAAGGCATTTAAACTGCCTATCAGACAAAAGGATTAATGTGGTGATGAGGAGAAGAAGACATAAAATGTCTGGTGAACCATGAAAGATGGGCATGATATCAACAAAACCTCCATCACCTCAGGGATCAATAAATAAGAGAGATTACATCCAGACAATGAGAAAAACAAAGAAAATCTGACGAACCATGAAAGATGGGCGTGATAGAAAAAGAACCCCCATCGCCTCAGGGATCCATAAATCAAAGAGATTACATTAGGACAAGAAGGAAAACAAAGAAAATCTGACGAACCATGAAAGATGGGAATGATAGAAACAAAACCTCCATCGCCTAAGGGATCCATAAATCAAAGAGAATACATTCATACAAGAAGGAAAATAGAAATAACGTGTAAACTAAGAAGACGGTATGATAAAAACGATTCAAAGGAATCTTCAATAATATATATTTACAATCCAAGCCCTTAGGCATACAAACTAGAAAATTATAGAGCCTTGCTCCTCAAACTCACTCAACTCTCCAGCCTATCAAGAACACCCCCCCCCAAAAAAAAAAAATCTAATATTGATCTATTTATAACTAGCTCAGCTCACAACTTCTAGGAGTGTGACCTAGCTATCTTCGTTCAATTCTTCTATCTATGCATCCTCCTATCAGATTGTGCGTGTATTCTTTTGTGAGACGCAAACTCAGATCAACATGGGCTTGCAGAAAAACTGTCCATAGGGGTACCTTGGGTTGACAATTTTGTCTCCACGGCTAGACCCTCCATGCCTTCTATTTATGGAGTGAGTCGAAGTTTCAACCACCACTCATTTTTTATTAAGTGATCTCTCATCGGGATCAGGACGAGGCTCAATGCCTAGGAGGCCATCACATGCTGCTCTTGGATTAGACGCTATATAAACATGCGATTGTGGGGCCATCAAAGGCAGTTTGGATACACATCGCTTTTCAGCCCGCAATCCACTACTCTCTGCCACGTAGCTCTTTTATTATACCACGGTTTCAATTGCAGGACCACTCAAGAATTTTATCGTTAGAGCATGTTCTGTCCCCGCAATGAAGCATGTTCATCGAAATGGTCATGATCTGCGATCTGGGAAAGCCCCTATTTTGTTGCCACACGTCACTGTAGGATGGACCCTACTTCCTGCTACGAAGATCAATGACTCATAATTACTTCAAGAGTTTGGGCTTTGGGCCTCCTCAATGCGTAAATCTTACAATCCTTCGAAGTCTTGGATTCTCGAAGTGTGAGATCTGGTGCTGCGTGTCCTCTTGTTTTGGACGAATGATATTTACTTCAAGAGTTCGGGCTTCGGGCCTTTTTCTCCTTCTTTCTCACGCAATTCTCTGAAGTGATGAATTCCCAAAGTGAGAGATATGGTGATGTGTGGCCTCTTGATTCAGACGGTCGAGATTTACTTAGGTACCTTTAGGACTTTGGGGCTCCTGGTGATACTATTTCCAAGATCAACGGTCCTGTTGGTTTGAGATCAACGGTCCACAATTAGTTCAGGAGTCTGGGCTTCATCTCTTCGGGAATTTTCAATGCATAACTCCCACAATCCTTTGGAGTGTCGTATCTCCTAAGTGAGGGATCTGCCTCCATGTGTCCTCTAGATTTGGACGACCGAGATTTACTTCAGGAGTTCAGGCTTCGAGAGTTTTCTTCTGCTTGCTCGCGTAATCCTCCATAGTAAATCTTCCAAAGTGCAAGATCTATCGACGTGTTTCCTCAACCTTCAATGGCTCAGATTTACTTCAGGACTTTGACTCCTCTGCCTAGTCATTAATCCTTGCGCAAATTTGAAATCTTGACCGCCCGAGAGCCGATGATATGAACTGCTTATGGGATTTCCACCATTGAAAATCAAACCTGCTTGTTGGTGATTCAAGCCTGAAATGGACTACTCTGAATGTGGCACTTTGTGCTCAAGGATGATATCTACACAGACCATGAACTTGGTCATCCCGTGACCTTTTGACAACTATATGTGATAACATTTGGCTCCATAGGGGATGGCATGCTCCCTGCGAGCTGCCAAGAATGAGCAGTTCCAGTGCCTTAGCCTATGGGTTGTCGAGTCGAGCTAAAAAAAAACATTCTGCTGAGGACCATAGGCTGATATGTACACTATCTACTTGAAAAGAATGCAAACACACATGCTCCAGAAGGAGCTTATTTATGTACAAACCTACACTAACTGATTTTTACAATGTGTTAGGTGAAAGAAAACTTCCACCAGAGCCATTCAAGTAACCTCCTAACTGGAAACTTATTTACTCTGTCACTGATCAACAAAGGATAATGAAACTGTGACAACAAATTGATTACATTCTTCAACTCTCCTCCTAGTGTAGAAGGTAAGATAAAGTTTGGAGGCTTCAATACATGGAGAAAATGAAATTCCATGTATTCCCCCACGGGATCATAAAATAGGTGATAAAACCTACTATATTGATAAAAATAAAGCCTTATCTGCTTTAAAGTTGCTCACATCTGGCTGAATGTCTATGGAAAACATAGGTGAGTGAAAGGCTGATGCAGGCTGCTGGTCCACTTCTCCTCGGTCTATTCTAATCACATCTGCTAGCTGATGGCAAGAAATCTCCTCATGTATATCAATGAATGGATGCTTCTCTTTAACATGTTTCTCATTTATAAGTGTTGGAGATGAGATAAGTTGCACACTTGTCTCTTCCATTTCTCCTTCATGGATCTCCCAAGGATCATATCTATAATTATCATATACAAGAACCATGCTACAAGGTTCCAAAGAAGCCATGAAGAAGCTCTTCTCTTCATCATCTTCACTGGAACATTCATCGAAAATTGGTTGTTTTTGGTCAGTATTTGAAATGAATCATTCATCATAAGCAGGACTGCCAAAAAATTCTGTTTCAAGAATAAGAATATCCTCTGTAATTTCTTCACAAGAGCAACAAAAAAAATCTTCCTTTAATTGTGAAAATCTAGGAAAAACCTGAGAGAAATCTTCCCTAGTTTTCTAAACTAGCTTATCATCTATATTGGCTTCACAATCAGGAGAAATATATGCTGCAAAATACACTTTCTCTTTGCCATCGGAATATTCAAATAAGAGATGTTGATTTTCATGAACATTTAGAACAACAGATACATCTCATATGATGCCAGATGTTTCTGTGTTATTGTTAACATATTGAATATCATTCAACACCTCTTGATCTTCATGATAAATGTTTTCTTCTTCAGTGAATGATTCATCACAAATCTGGCTTTCATGATTAGAAAAATCTTTATGAAGAAAAGAAAACTCATCACAACAGTTTTCATAAAGATACTCAACTAAAAATAATCTTTACAAAATGAATTGAAAGATGCATGAAAACCTGTCAAAGAGGTGATGCTTGAAATGGGAAGAGATCGACACCAATCATGAGCAATCCCCTCTAATGAATACCTAAAAATCTTAATCTGAACATCTTCATTCACGAAATGAATTCGATGAATAAAATCATGAAAATCCAACAAATGTTCAGCCAGTACCTCCCACTCTTCTCCTCGAAATCTAGGAAGGCTACTTTCCTAATCATCTTTACTAGGCACTGGATTAGGGAAACCAACTATCCTTGAAAAATCGCATAAAGCATACCTATGAGCTAAAATCTTGTCCATTTCAAACCAATGGAGTTTCCAATAGATTTTTGAACAATGGATTCGCCATGGTGAAAGAAAAGTAGTCAGAATAATATGTCCAGCTTCATTTCACCATATAAAACTAGATCTATTCATTGTCATTCTCTGAGGGAATATATATTCACTTTCATCCCCGACAATGATGCCATTAATGTTAGCACTGAGAGTCACCCTATCACTGCAAGAGGATAAGACTAGTACCCATCAAAATAAATTAAAAGGATTAAAATGGTTTGAGAAGGTGGATCAGTGAGACTGTAGAGACAGGAAAAGATAACAAAAGTAATTGCAAATCAGTTCAGGACTATTGGGATATGGATTCATAAGTATCGTGGATAAGGAAGGAATTTAAGCTGCCTATCAGACAAAAGGATTAATGTGGTGATGAGGAGAAGAAGACAAAAAATGTCTAGTGAACCATGAAATATGGGCATGATAGAAATACATCCTCCATCACCTTGGGGATCCATAAATCAGAGAGATTACATCCAGACAATGAGAAAAAAAGAGAAAATCTGACGAACCATGAAAGATGGGCATGATAGCAATAAAAAGAATGCCTCAGGGATCCATAAATCAGAGATATTACATTCACACAAGAAGGAAAACAAAGAAAATATGATCAACCATGAAATATGGGCATGATAACAACAAAACCTCCATCGCCTCAGGGATCCATAAATCAGAGAGATTACATTCAGACAAGAAGGAAAACAAAAATAACGTGTAAAATAAGAAGACGGTATGATAAAAACGATTCAAAGGAATCTTCAATAACATATATTTACAATCCAAGCCCTCATGCATACAAACTGAAAAATTATAGAGCCCTACTCCTCAAACTCACTCGGCTCTCCAACCTATCAAGAACACCCCCCCCCTTACAAAATCTAATACTGATCTATTTATAACTAGCTCAACTCACAACTGCCAGGAGTGTGACCTGGTCATCTTCGTTCAATGCTTCTGTCTGTGCATCCTCCTATCAGACTGTGCGTGTATTCTTTTATGAGATGCAAACTCAGATCAACATGGACTTGTAGAAAAACCGTCCATAGGGGTACCTTGGGCTGACAGTGGTTTCTCCATGGCCAGACCCTCCATGCCTTCTATTTATGGAGTGAGTCAAAGTTTCAACCACCACTCCTTTTTTATTAATTGATCTCTCATTAGGATCGGAACGAGGCTCAATGTCTAGGGGGCTGCCATGCGCTGCTCTTGGGTTAGATGCTATATAAGCATGTGATTGCGGGGCCATCAAAGGCGGTTTGGATCCACACCACTTTTGAGCTCACAATGCACCACCTTCTGCCACGTATCTCTTTTACTATACCACAATTTCAGTTACGGGACTGCTCAATAATTTTAGCATTCGAGCATGTTCCATCCTCGCAATGAAGCATGGTTTTCGATCTGGTCATGATATGCGATCTTGGAAAGCCCCGATTTTTTTCCCACATGCCGCTCTAGGATGGACCCTGCTTCCTGCTGCAAAGATCAATGACTCACAATTACTTCGGGAGTTCGGGCTTCAGGCCTCCTCAATGTGTGGCTCTTACAATCCTCTGAAGTGTCGAATTCCTGAAATGTGAGATCTGGTGCCATGTGTCCTCTTGTTTTTGACGACCAAGATTTACTTTGGGAGTTTGGGGTTCGACCCTTTTTCTCCTGCTTGCTCGTGCAATTATCTAAAGTGCCAAATTCCTGAAGTGAGAAATTTGGTGATGCATGGCCTCTTGATTAAGACGACCGAGATTTACTTTGGGACCTTTAGGACATCGTGGCTCCTAGTGATATTGCTACCAAGATCAATGGTCATGTTGGTTTGAGATCAATGGTCCATAATTAGTTCGGGAGTTCGGGCTTCAACTCTTTGGGAATTTTCAATGCATAAATCCCACAATCCACCGGAGTGTCGTATCTCCGAAGTGAGGGATTTTCTTCCACGCGTCCTCTAGATTTGGATGGATGAGATTTACTTTAGGAGTTCGGGCTTCGAGAGTTTTCTTTTTCTTTCTCACGCAATCATCCGGACTAAATCTTCCGAAGTGAGAGATCTGTCGACATGTGTCCTCAACATTCAATGGCTCAAATTTACTTTGGGACTTCAACTCCTTTTCCTAGTCGTTATCCTTGCGCGACTTTGAAATCTTGACCGCCCAAGAGCCGTTGATCCGAATTGCTTATGGGATTTCCACCGTTGAAAATCAAACCTGCTTGTTGGTGATTCAAGTTTGAAATGGACTTCTTTGAATGCTATGATTTGTGCTCAAGGATGATATATGTGCAGAACATAGACTTGGTCGTCCTGCGACCTTTTTAAATCTATATGTGATAACACTCTGCTTCTTTGGTGCCTGCATGTCCAATCCACCTGTCCTTGCGTGCGCTCAAGACTTGAAAGGTGCCACCCCCAACCTTTTCCACGTGTCTAGTCCACATGTCCTTGCATGCACTAGAGCCCCAAAAAGTCCCACCCCCAACCTTTGCGCACTGTCTCTTGGTCATGTGGCGCATTAGGTTAAGGGGGATAACACTTCAACACTTTCTACGCCTAAAGTTCCAGGCGGTTTCCGAGTGCTTCATTCTCCAAATTATTTGTTTCCTTGTTATGCTCTCTTAGTATGTGGTAGAGTGTTAGCTTGATGGGCTATGAGTCGACTCGTATTTGGTTGATTATTCATTTTAGGCTTAAGTTTTTTGAGTCTGTCCCCTGAACCATCATCCTTATTACAGTCTTGGAGTCACCTAGGACATTCAGATTGTGAATTTGGTGGATCTTTTCTATTTGAAGGATTTTTAGTAAGGCGCAGGCATCTACTTTGTTATTGGTTTCTTTCTCGAGATTCCAATAATAGTTTAGGATTATTTTTCCTCCGGGCTCGTAGAGAACCCCCCCACACCTGCCTCCCCTGGGTTTCCCTTTGAAGCACCATAAAACAAAAGTGTATGGGATCATTTATTTTGAATCCAATCATCTAAATTATGAATATTATGAAGTCGCTAGAATGATCTTTGCGCTGCATGAGAAATCTTACCAGAATGAAGGTTAAAATTTGCAATCTAGTCCTTCTTCGAGGTATTCGAGTTGGATGGATCTTCTATATTCAAAGATTTAATGTTCATTACTTTTGAAAGAAACATTTTGGCCTTGCCAACAACACTTTGGGGAGGAGGGATTTCCCCCCCTGGAAGATTTGTTTCTTTCTTTCTATCCAGATCTGTCAACATATGAACTTGGGGACAACCCTCCAGATTTTTTTGAAGATTGGTTTTTCCCGAAAGGAGCCCTGGTAGTACTTTTCCCAATTCCCCAAACTAGGATTTGGAGTAAAGGGCCATCTTATTTGTTGGGATAGATCTCCAAAGGCCACGCTCCAGACTGTTGTCAAAATAGGGTAGTCCCAGAAGAGGTGTTGAATGGTATCTTGACTTTTTTGGCAAAGAGGACAGTTGAAGGGGCCCTGCAAAACTCTTTTCATTATATTTTCACCTATTAGAATTTTCCCATGGGTAAGGGACCAAATGAAGAAGTTTATTCTGGGTAGAGAGTCTTAGCTCCAATCGTTTTTCTATTTTGCTGAGTTCCGGAACACCCTTAGAGTCGATATAAGCATGTTATAACCATCTTTTACTGAGTATCCATTTGTTCCCCAAACACGCTTGTCTGGAGTGTCTATGAGGATAGGAGTTGCTCCTTTAAGGAATGAGGACATAATTTGAGCTTGATTAGACATGTGATCGGGGACACCACCCAAGTTCCACTCCTTCCAACTACCATTTTTCGTTCCAAGTTGAAATGTCATAGAGAGTTCTTTTGTGTTCGGATATCATCCATATTTTCAAGTCACTAGTTTCTACCTCACAGGAGTTGAGGTCCACTCCTAGTATCAGATCTTGCCAAAGGATGATCATTTTACCATTTCCCTAGATCCACGGAAGGTTTTCCTTGAAGAAGGGAATAAATTCTCTAATTAGTTTCCATATTTGCGATCCAGGATGGGGATCAAGCATGTTATCCATGCATCTTTTTCTTCCTCCCAACCTATAATTTTTTGTTATAGCCTTTTTCCACCAGTCCTTTTTTCCTGTGACTATCCTTTAGAGTATCTTGGCTCCCATTTCTATGTTGGCCACCTCGGGATTTATGATTCCCAGTCCCCCAATTTTTTTGGGAAGGGTTATTGTGCCCCAATTCACAAGGTGAAATTTTTTGAAATTGGATTTCCCCCCTTGCCACAGGAATTTTTAGATGAGCTGGGCCAAATATTTCAGAACTGCCTTTGGGGCCAAGAGGGAAAAAAATTGAAAGAGGGGAAGAGCATATAAAACTGATTTGATCAGGATCACCCTCCCCACTAGGTTGAGCCACCTTGAACTCTGAGACTCCATATTTTCCTTGACTTTTTGAAGAGAGAGTTTCCAATACTCACCAAGTTGCGATTTTAGGAACATAGGTAGTCCAAGATATTTGAAAGTTTTCCAGTCCAATGAGATGCCAAATCCCAGAATTTGAGCGATTCCTGCTCTGATAGCAGCAGAGATGTTCCATACGTAGATTTTACATTTTGTCTTATTGAGGAGCCCACCTGATACTAACAAAAAAGTGTCCAGAACTTGATTTAGTCTTCTGGACATGGTTTTTAAAGCTCCACTTAAGAGGATAGTGTCATCAACGAATTGTGAGTGATTGATTCATTTTACACCCTAGGCTATTTTGATTCCTAAGATTGAGCCATTTTTGTTTTCCCACTCCAGAGTTCGATTAAGAGTCTCTTCCATGATAACATATAGAAGAGGGGAGAGTGGAAAAATTTGTCTTAAGCCTCTAGAGGCCTTAAAGAAGGGAGTTGGTCTTCCATTTAAAAGAGGAGCGATCCAAGGGGATGCAATGCAAGTTCCTGTATAGGAAATAAAATCTTGACTGAACCCAAATTTTTTCATAACCTTATAAAGAAAATAATGTTCTACTCTATCAAAGGAATTTTCCATATCCAATTTTATTTGCATACATGGTTCTCCTAGAGAATTTCTAGAGTGTATTGCTTCGTGTACCAAAATAAAGTTGTCCCAAATCTGTCGACCTGCGACAAATCCTCATTGATTTGGAAGGATTATTGATTTGAGAAGAGGATTCAACCTGTTAGATATGATGTTGGCTATGATTTTATAAGAGATATTACATAGATAAATGGGTCTAAATCAATCTAGTATAGAGGCACCATTTTCTTTTGGAATAAGCGCTAAGAAGGAGGAATCGGTGGCTCCTCCAATTTGTTTTGATTTATGACTGAATCTTATCATTCTGATGAAATCATGCTTGATTATGTGCCAATTGTTTTTATAGAAGTGTAGGGTAAAGCCATCTGGTCCCGGATCTTTGTCTTCATTAAATTGGTTGATAGCTTTTAGAATTTCAACTTCTTCAATTTTTCTATTGATATGTAGATTGTCGTCATCCGTTAATTTGCCTGGAATGTGCCTGAGAAGAGAATCAACTAGTTCATCTTCTGCTCTTTTATTTGAAGTATAGAGCTTGTGGAAATGATTAGTATTTTGTTTCTTGATTTCATCAAAGTCCTTTATAATTTCCCCTTCCGATGTTTTCATTTCAGAAATTTGATTAGCCCAAATTCTATCTTTTTCTTGTCTGTGGAAGAAGGATGTATTTTGGTCCCCTACTTTCAACCAAAGACTTCTGGATTTAGTCTCCAAATTTTTTCCTCTTCAGTTAGCGCTTGAATGTATTCCGCGTGGATTTTTTTCTTAGTCATTATATGAATTTGTTGAACCTCTATTGTCTCCATTTCATATTGTATTTTTTCGAGCTAGATCTTTTTATCTCTGACCTTGTTCTGAGCCGGGTTCAAGGAGGTTTTTTCCCATTCTTTGAGGAATCCTTTCACCAACTTCAACTTCTGCTCCCATATGTAATTTGGGGATCCTATAATCCATTGATTCCAGATATGGGGAATAGAGGAAAGGAACTCCAACTGATCCATCCATAAAGGGTTGAATCTAAAGGGAATGGGGCCCCAGTGTTTTTGTGGTTCGAACATTAGTGAGATAGGAAGATGGTCTGACCCTGCCCAAGGAAGATTCGAAGAGCAGGCTTTGTCTGGAAGGGCCATAAAAGAGTTTCTTATTAAGAATCGATCCATCCTAGCTGCTATGTGGCCTGGTCCTAATCTTCTGGTGTTCCAAGTGTACATCCCTTTAGCAGAAGGGACATCGAAGGGATCCAAATCCGAGATTAGATCATCCATCCTTTCTCTAAATTCATCTCTCACGATAGTACCCCCTTATTTTCCCTTTAATCCTCTTGTGGTATTGAAGTCCCAGACAATGATCAAGTTTTGAGGGGGGTTTTCAGTGGCTAGATCCTGAAGGGATCTCCAACATTCTATTTTTTCCAGACAATTATTTGGCATATAGACATTTATAATTCAGTATAACATACCTGTAGCTTTCCTGGTTAAGGAGACCATCAACTAGAATTGGGACTGCACCTGATCCTCTAACTTGAATTCTTTTGTGTTCCAGAATGTACCTATTCCTCTCGAGGCTCCTCTAAAACTGATTTCTTTTCCTTTTCCTTTTTTCTGTATTTTTGGTAGATCTTGGAGAGTTTCCAGGTCCCTCATTTTTGTCTCCTGGATTTGGAGGATTGAGGGTTTTTCTAATTTTAATAGTTTTCTAACTTCTTCTTTTTTATCGTTGCTCCCTAGTCCTCTGCAATTCCAGGAGACAACTTTCATCATTTATCAGTGGATTTTGGTGCCCCCCTTTAGAGGGATGAGATGTTGCTCCCTTGTGCTGGGCGACCTTGTTTTTCTCAGATTTTCCTTCTTTTTTTAATGCTTCCTCTATTGTTTTTTGGATGCCTAGCTCTTTTTCTCTATCTGCAGTCGATTCTCTTTTATTTCTATGAGATTTTTGTTCTAGTTTTTTTTTTATGATTGGCTGGGTGACCTGAAGATCTGTATCACTGTTGGAAGTATCTTTCCTTTCATCTTCTAAAAAATCTGGGAGCTTCGGGGAGAAACTTGGTGGAGATTTTGCTGTGGATTCCCCACTTGTGATCAGGGTTTATTTTTCTTTACCTTTTCTGACCTCCTCCCCTATATCTTCTTGTCTCTTTTTTATGCTTTATTCTTAGCTTTCCCCAAGTTTCTATGTGTTACCTTCTATTGGAAGTCCAACATATCGGTTATGACTTGATTCCCCTTTGTGTGGAGAGCCTGGCGATCTTTCTCTCGGACCTGGAGATTTTTCTCTCCGTCCTTGTGCAGGATTCGAGGGATTTTTCCCATTAGCTTTTTTTCGCTTTGGTTGTTGCCACTGATCTTGCTTCGGGTCTTGATCCTAGGTTTCCTTGGCCTGAGGGAGTTTTTTTACGAAATGTCCATATTCATGATATGATTTACATTTGAAGGGGATTTTCTCGTAATCTACTTATTGAATGTAAGACTAGTTATCTGGGTTTAGCTATATTTCTTCCAAGAGTCCTTTTTCTAGGTCTACCTCCACACAAAGTCTGGCACAGGCTTGAATTCCCTGTCATGGTTTAGCATGATCGATATATTTTCCTAAAGATTTTCTGATACTTCTTATAGTTTCATCATTCCAACACTGTAGTGGGATGAATGGCAGTCTTACCCACATAGGGACTACTGAGGGAATACAATTTTCTTGATGGAAATCAAGAGTTCATTTATTGAGATACATTCCATGAGCACCCATGAAATATGGGTCGCTTCGAAAGATCAGGTCCCCATCTTCTCTTTTTTTGAATAAGAAAGCAAATAAACCCTTACCATAGAAGGTCACCGACATTTGTCCCTGGATCAGTTTGTGCCAGTTCGATTCCAACCAGAGGTGCATGGCTTTTGGGGAGGGCCATAGTCCTGTGAACTTCCCTATCAATCCTTTGCCCACCAGTCTGAGGGATATAGGCTGTGCCGAGGGACCATGCACAACAACCTTGGGAATTTCTCTCGATTTTTTGATGAATCGTGAAGGAGTTACCTTCTGCGTCTTTTCATAAGAAGAGATCAGGGCCTGGAAGGCCTACAAATCCGAGGTCGAGGATCCAGGGGGCAGATCCCCCCTCAGAGGGGCCATGGCATCCCACACATTATTTCGAGGGAATAGAGGCGTGTCTCAGAGCTCAAACTCTAGCACACAGCCGCAACAATTGTGTTTTTTTGCCTAGCATATGGCACACCTTTTTATTGGAAGCCTTTTTTCTTTATTATTTAGGTCTTTCCTAGAACATATTTGTTTCACAAGCGCTTAAATGACCATATACTTATTTTAATATATTATTATAACTTTAAATATCTATTATTTATAAAAAAAATTATAATTATTATTTTTAAGGGATATCTAATACACTTTTATTTTAATAATATATAATAAAAAAATTATTTTATAAAACATTAAAAAAAAATATCGATTTTTTTATTAAGTAATTATTTTTAAAATATACCTTATACATTTTTATTTTAATAATATATAATAAAAAACTATTTTATAAAACTTAAAAGAAATGATGAACTCTCTCATTAAAGCATACATGAAATAAAAATGAAATTTTCATTTTCTTATTAAAGTTATAATTTTTTATATTAAAATGTAATAACTATTTATTGATTTTTATATTGTTTCATTAAAGAATATTTCTCTGCGGTTTTGAACGAGAATACTTCTTCTCTGCGATTTTGAAATTAATATTTCTCAGCGGTTTGGAACGGGCATACTAGATCTCTGCGGTTTTGAATGAGAATAATACTTCTCTTTTTTTTTTCTTCTAAGATTATATATCTAGGGTTTTCAACACCAATAATACTTTTTTTTAAGGAGATATTTTATTTCTAAGATTATATATCTAGGGTTTTGAACAGGAATAATACTTCTTTGTTTATTTGATTTTTTAGGAGATATTTTATTTCTAAGATTATATATCTTGGGTTTTGAATGGGAATAATCTCTGTAGTTTTTACCTTTTTTACCCAGAATAATCTCTGTAGTTTCTCTGGACTTCTCTGCCGTCTTCAGAAATTATTTTTTGGCTTCTTCAAAGGGTTGAGCATTTGGACATCTGAAAGGAGGTGAGTCACTTTTTACTTTGATTCAATTTTAATTTTACGTAAAGAGATTTAAATATATATTTTTTATTTTTTTTTATTTTAAGTTTCAGAAGTAAAAATTGATTTGAGAGATAAAGTCAATCCATAATAATAATTGTTACATCTTTTTTCTCTTCTTTTCAATATGAGTACTCCACCACCTATTCCAAAAACTCACCCTAACAAGGGGAGGCCCCCCAAAATCACCCTAGAGATCCTTTACGATTATATGGAATCAGTAGAAGAAAAAAAAAAGAGAAGAGAGAGATGCCAAAATACAAATAGAGTTAGAAACATTAGAAAAAAGGAGTGAAGAAAGAGACGTAAAACTCAAAATAGAGCTAGAGGCAATGATTGATAAAAAAATTAAAGATACCATTCAAATTCAAATAGAGGATAGATTCTTAGGGTTCAAGAGTGAATTGCAGACAATGAAGGATATAATTCAAGAATTGGAAAAACATAAACAATCAACCCAAGAAGGAGGGGTTGAAAAAAATCACAACTTGAAAGATAGGATAAAAGAGCTAGAAGAAAAACTAACCAACAATTTGACCCTCAATAATATGGAAAACAAATTGGATATCAAACCCATCAAAGAGGAAATGAATAAGCTAATCGAATTGGACCATGAGCGTAACAAAAAAGCCTTGAACCTCATAATTTTTGGTATAAAAGAACAACAAGAGGAGGATACGCTAGCAATAGTAAAAGAAGAATTAAAAAATAAATCACAAATTGATACAACTTACCTCATAGAAGCAAAGAGGTTAGGGAAAATAATTGATCACAAAGATAGGTTGATCCGTGTCAAAGTAAGTTGTAATGACCATAAATATAGCATACTTAGTAAATCTCCGAGCTTAAAAGGGTAGAGAATATTTATAAATGAAGACCTCATTCCCGAAGACCAAGTTGAATTAAGGAAGGAAGTTCAAAAGGTAAAAGAAGCCAGGAAAGAAGGAAAATATGCAATAATTATAAATCGAAAAGCTATTGTTAGGGATAGAGATCAGAAGGATAATAATAAATAGGAATTTGGGACACTTGGGATCCCTTTTTGGAATTGTCGTGGCTTTCCATGGCGCAAAGGTCCTATGATAAGTTGGATCCCGAGTGGTATTGATATTATCTGTCTAGCTGAAACTTGGGAGCATGAGGAGTCTAAGGTCCCTAACATGGAAGGATTTGTCTTGTG
>ML789601.1:443499-454049 GCA_009831015.1 Picea engelmannii | reverse complement strand
GCCCTATCCCATCCTCCTCGTAGAAACAAGCCTCTCCCCCATTGAGAGCATGGCTATGACTAGATACCTAATGTATAAGAACAAGTTAAACAACATGGAAGACAAGAGGCTACCTAAAATTTATTCCAAATCAAGTCATAACTACCATCAACTCAAGCGAGGATGGAATAAAGATGCCCAATCTTGGCTAAACTATTGGGGAATCATGGAAGAAACCATTTTGCAGAATAAAGATACTATTAAAAAAAATGTCAACTCAAAATTTAAGGAAAAAATGTTGTGTGATAAAGAGTTAGAGGAAAAAAGAAAATTAAGGTATTATAAAGATGTAATCAACCCTAATCTAGAAGATCAAAATTATCTATCTATTTCGTCAAGTGTAAAGAAAAAAATAAGCATTGTTAAGATAAGAACAAATTCTCACGAGCTGCATAGTGAAACTGGGCATTGGTCAATTCCTAAAACGCCATGGGATGAAAGAGTGTGTCACCCTTGTGACACTAAGAAGGTTGAAGATGAAAAGAATTTTCTCTTAGATTGTCCAACCTATACCCATATTAGATCTCATTTTCAAAATATTGATCACACTACCAACCTTCCTAACCTCTTAACTCAACAAAAGTATGGTGATCTTGGAAAGCTTCTCTTAATGCTTTTCGAGCACAGAAACAAAATTCTAAAGAATCACAAGTAATCACTTACCCTCTTAAGATCTGATAGACCAATTAGGTCTTAGTGGATGTTAATCATCATCATCATCATCATCATATAGAATTAAAATTATTTTTTCTTTTTAATACTAAAATTACATTTTTCATATTAAAATGTAATAACTAAATATTTTTATTGTTTCTTAAATAAAATTATTATATAATTATTTTTTATTTAAATGATACTTAATTATTTTGTTCATATTTTTTTTATCATCAAAATACTATTTTTTTTAATCAAATTTATTAAAATAAAATTCATTATAAATTTATAATAAGTATTAATGTAATAATAAATTTATTTTATTATATAGCAAACTTGTATTCAAATAAATAAATTAAACCAAATGAAATGTGTTAAAGTAAAGAAAAACATATTTATGTTGTACTATATAAATATAAAATTAAATCATGTTCAACTCTCAAAAAAATACATACAATAATGTGACACGAGGATAGATTACTCATCGGATACGAATATTGTCATTTTACAACGTTTCACACTTTTGCTTAAGGTTAAGTCCAACAAATTAAAGGAAGCCTCCTCCCCTGTTCGTTTGGACAAGCCTAGTAGAGCCCAACAAAGCATGCTCATGCCGTCCAATTTCCATGCCTATGCTTTCTTTGCTTTCACCTATGCCGCTTCCTCTCGATTCCGATGACCAGATTAATACCCGGATGCCATTGCCGAGAAAGAGGGATGTAGTGATTCAAAGCCTTCCACTAAATCACAATCAACTTTATAATTGATCCTAAAACACTTGAGTATATACAATTAAGTATAAACAACTAGCTTAGATCTATTTAATTCTGCAGTTTTGAATAGGAATGATACTTTTCTGCTGTTTTTACCTTTTTTTACGAGAATAATTTCTGCACTTATTTTCTGTAATGTGAATCATAATATTTCTCTATGGTTTTCATCTTTCGGTCTGTCGGTGATGGGAACTTCTCTGCAGTTTTCTCTGTGGTTTTCAGAATGCTCTCTATAATTTTGAATAATTTTTAGTTATTGCTTCCTCCACCGGTTGAACACTTGGGCAGGTGTTCATAAATTAGTTCTGGCTTCTTCAATAAATGAGCACCCGAGTCACTTTTCACTTTGATTCAATTTTAAATTAAAATATATTAACATGTGAAAATTAAAGAGATTTAAATATATTTTATTTTTTTTAATCTATTTTTTAAAGTTTAATAAGTAAAAGTTGATTTGAGAGATAATAATTAATATCATTATTGTTAGTTAAAAAAAATATTTTTATTTTTTAAATTCAATCCAAAATAATAATTGTTACTTTTTTATCTTCTTTTCAATATGAGCACTCCACCACCTATTCCAAAAACTCAGCCTATCAGGGGAGGCCCCAAAAATCACCCTAGAGATCCTTTACAATTATATGGAATCATTAGAAAAAATGAGATAAGAGAGAGATGCTAATGTGAGTGGGAAATCTCGCTTACAGACTTAGCATTTAACGGCTCTAATCATGCATGCAGAAAATGACCATTTAAAGGCCTCTACTTTTTCCTATTCTCCCATCACAAAACCCCACATTCATGCAATACAAAGGTGCAAACAAGATTAGGTAACTCTACCTTAAATCCTTCGTTTGATGTCGATCCCTTCAATTTTACTCGCTCCTTGACTGCAAACCTCCTCCCAAAGCTGACCTGTATTCACACATAGACAAACATAGAGCTGCAAACATGCATTTCATATACTAATTGTTGGGTTAGATGTGACAATATCATAAAATAAATACACAATTTGAACACATGATATGGTGTGATGAAAAAAATATTCCTTTTTGTATTAATCTTCACAAGAGTAAACTTAAAATATGTGGCCGACACTGCTCCTCGAACCTCGTCCTAGGCTCCTCTTCACAATGCACCAACTACTCAACCTCACAATACAATTGCAGGAAATTGGGGCAAAGGGGGGAATAAATTTGGGTAGAGTTTCTATGCTATTCTCTTTCTCTTTCAAATGGGTCCCCTACCCCTTCTTTTATAGGTAGTTATCTGGTTGAATGACTGGCCATAGGCAATCAAATGGCTTTAGCAATTTCCCGAAACTTTGTTTCTCGTCTGCAACATTCCATTTTTTGTGCTTTTGTCAGTATACATGGGCTGTAGAAGGCCTGCATGCGTATTAATGTGTGAATACTTAGGCTGTAGAAGGCCATGGCGCGTGTGGCTCAAAAAAGAGGGATTTTTAGAAGAGTTTGGCTCAAGAAATTGGGAAATAGTAGGGCCTGAGGCCAGGTATGCAGGCTGGGTGCAAATTAGGCTTATAACAGATGCCCCCTAAATTGTGAGGTCAGAAGAGCATCTGATGGCCGAAATACTTTACCAATATTTATCAACATGCCAAGTGAGTGAGCTCAGGGACCAGTATTCGGGAGCTTCTATCTGCAAAATAACATTTTGTCACTCCGAGGCGGGCATACCCATGCTCAGGATAAAAAAAAAAAAACTAAAATCATGGCTGCCAATCAAATACACTGTAGATCCATGTCATATAACTATATAAAGTGTATCCGTGAGCAATACACAATAGATCTACATCTCAAAATCAAAAGATATACATGTATAGTATCCATCTTCAAGAAGCTAAGTGTCGTCTGATGGCTGGAGATGATGCTTTCAGAGTTCAAGCAACAACTTCAAGATCTTCAAAACGCGGGTAAGAGTGTAATGTGAGTGTATGACTTCATTACCCAGAGGTATTTGACAGCTCGTCGTGAATAAACAAGAGGATCTCGGTGATCAGGCAGATAACTTCATTGATTTTGAACAAGAATTTTGATTGGTGTTTTAGGGTGGTTGGGCATGAGGACAAGAGACAAACTACAGAAAGGCCAACACGATCTTGGTAAAAACTTCCCTTGGATTGTAGCACGATAAATGATGAGAATTAGGCAACATGATATTGACATAAGTTGACGATGCAGGAGGCAATGCCAACTCTCCATATGTTCGGAGGAATAACCAAATGGAGGAGGACACAACTCTATGAGAATAGCTTCCTAAGGTCATACTATATCCCAGATCTTTGACGAACAAACAAAAAGATGTGCTTTGTCCAAGGGCGACTCCTTGTGCTTCCAACAAAAAGAAAATACTTTTCCCTTCTTCTTTTTGGGGTATATTTGATTTTTTTTGTCTTTTTCAATAATTTTGGAAAGCTTGAAAAAGAATAAAAGAATGCTATGTTACAAAGGAAGATCGAGCGTCGCAAACATACTAGTTTCAAGCACACAAAACATAGGGATGCTCAAGGAAAAGGGACATATGTAGGAAAAGGACACTCAGGAAAAATCCTTCATGAGCCAAAGGTGTCCAGACGCAGAGGCAAAGTGCTACAGGACTTGCGTATAAGGCATGTTTCAGATGGTTCAGTTGAGAGCAACATGGAGCCGGCATTAGGCCAAAGATGCAGGTATGCAAATGCAATTAATAAGACACACAATGGTAACATCTTTCGATGTAATTTTAACGAGCCCAGAGAAGGTAAGCTCGACGTTTTTTCATATTTAGAGAGTCTAAAAAAACGTAAAAGGAGACTCCTCTGGGGTACCTTTTTCGAAGATATTCTAGTCGGCTCGAAAAAGGGGTAAACTAGCACCGACCATACATCTATTCAAAACCATTTTAACGAGTGTGATAAAGACAATATCACTCGACAATCTTTTCATTTTTAGGGAGTCTGAAAAGAGCTTAACTATGGACTCCATAAAGGTTGTTCTTCTTGGCCATTTTCATGAGTGTGAAGAAACAAGGTCACTTGACGATATTTTCAATTTTAGGGAGTCTGAAAAGAGCTTAACTATGGACTCCGTGGGGGTTGTTCTTCTTGGCCATTTTAACAAGTGTGAAGAAACAAGGCCACTCGACGATCTTTTCAATTTTAGGGAGTCTGAAAAGAGCTTAACTATGGACTCTGTGGGGGTGCCTTTTTCGTAAATTTAGTCCCTCAGGCCCGAAAAAAGGGGTAAAATTATACTTGAGGATACTCTTCTAGAGAACTGAAGTTCCTAGAGTATACCTTTGTTCGTACAGTTGACCATCCCGACCAAAAAAGGGGTAAACTACCACCAAACATGCATGCCTTCAAATTTCAGTTTAACGAGCATGAAAGACAACAAGATTGCTCAACAATCTTTTCATGTTTTAAAGGGTCTGAAAAGGGATTAAAAGAAGACCCGTTTAAAATTTTGGGAGTCTCGAGGGTGAGGTCAAGAGTGATAAAGAATCATGTAGATGAGGCTCAAACTCGTAATCAGGACAAGACTAATAGGGACTCCCGAGCCTATAGTCATTACCAACAGCATGGATGCCGAAAATGCAAGCAGGATCTAGCTAGGGCATCCATGAAGGGGAAGGCTCTACCACAGAATTACGACACTTCTAAAGAAGCAAATATGGTTCCGTGTCACAACTCGGTGGGTTAGATCCTATGGAAAAGTGATAAATACAACGAGATACAAAAAGTGAAGGTGGAATCCTAACTTAAATGCTCAAATTGAAAAAATGATATTTTTACCAAAGGACCTTCAAAAGTGACCCAAATCTCCAAAAAGATTCCTGATACCCAAAGTGACATCTATCGTAACCTTTCCAAAGAAACTCCTTAACCATACTAAATGATTTTCAGTTTAGAAAAACTGACAAGGGGGTCCAAAAAAAAGTGACAAAAAGGGGCCAAAAAGTCTATAAATAGAAGCTGGCAACTCATTATCACCATTGTTGATTTGGGAAATTAACTCTAGAGCCAAAAACACCCCTTTGATAAAAGTGTTTATTCTGGGAGCTTCAGTGGACGAAACGGACTTCCAATTGGACTAAGTAAGTACAAATTTACTCCTCTTGCATTTCAATTTTTATTTTATGCATTTTATTTCATTTTTTTGGGGGGGTGTCGATCTTTAAAAGGGTCATTGCTAGGAATACGTGGGTTGTCTTGGTACAACACGCATGTAGAAGAATTATAGCACGCGTGCATACGCGACTGCCACTACTGCAACCTGCGTATGCACCTAATTTTGTGAAAAAATTAAAAAGCAAGATCTAAATCCCCTCCTGAACTAGCACTTGCAGGATGTATGTTCATTGGAGGGACAGAGAGCATGAAGACATTGAAATTTTAGTCGGTGAGGACCCTAGTGTGCCAACTGCATTGACTCAATGTGGGCTATTGAAATTCTACCAGTGTCCATTCATGCAGACACAACCAAGGCTACTGAACGCCTTGATAGATTATTCCCACCCAGATGCAGAGGCCTTCATGCTTGAAGGTCAGTCGTTGACTCTGACTATAGAGGGCATCTACTTCTTGACTGGCCTCTCGAGGAGAGGGGAACCAATCAACTTCCGCACATTTTCTTCAGGGCCTCATAACATAGCGGAGCTGATTGGGCTCCATTGTGAGGCAGGAACTGACAAAGTGGGCACACAGGTGTTGATCAACAAGATATCTAACATATCACTGAAAGTGATAGTACTGTTGATTGGGTGGATCACTGTTGAAAAGTCAACAAGAAACATGTGTCTAATTTACTTTTCCCTTAAATAAATTGGACAATAAATATTAATCTATTATCTCATTTATAACTAAGTGATTTGGAGTTCTAACAAAACTATAAGTGTAGTTAAGTGAGTTAAGATCAGTTGTACTAGTTGTAACTAAACTTGCACTCGTGAGAGTTTAGTGAATTAATTATTCGTTAATTCACAATCAGTGAACTCACATGCAACTGAAGATTCGCCACGGTTAACTACATGCATGTCAAATCCATTGGAGACCCAGTTGAGATAATAGGTGAAAGGGACAGTTTGGCTATCAGTTGTGATTTGATCACACATGCAGTGGATATGCTCATGAGCATGTGAAAACTAGGAAATTCATAACATTGTGAGAATTCTAATTGCAGAGATTGTGCAAAGAAGGCAAGTTGTCTGGACATGGAGAATTGGCACATGTATTTGTTGATTTGTGTATGACAGTGTGAGACGATTGTATTGTACTGAGAGATTTTGAATTAGAGTTTTGTATGAGATTGTTTCATGATTCATGATATACATAATATATGATAGTGGAGTTTTTAGCTTTACGCTTTCCCGGAAAAACTTTTGCGTTATGTGTTCTTGATATTTCACTTTGTGATCGTGGTTTAATTTTCCGCAATAATAATAGTAGAAGTGATTATGTATTTAATAGTGGAATATAATTGTTAGATCAGGAGAATCGCAGGAAATACTTAATTTGTATTGAAATTTCTACATGGTATCAGAGCCACGGAGGCCACAGAGCCACGGAAGTGAGGTGCAAACATAATAGTATTTTCACAGGTCCCGTCTCTTGCAGGGTGCAAAACTTAGTACTGAAAACTATGCACATTTCTAGGAGAAGAAATTCTCGCACCCTACTCAAAGGAGAGGTGCAAACTTCATTGAGATTCTCGCAGGCTGCTTAAGGGAGAAGTGCAAACTTCCCTCACCCCACAGTGAAGTACAGTGTGAACTTCCCCAGAGAGTTCGCAGGCTAGACACTGGTAGGGTTCAAACTTCCCTCAGGCTACTCTTAGGTGGGGTGTGAACCTCCCAGAGAAAGAGAGATTGCAATAGTTGAGTTTGTGGTTGGATAACATTCGAATTTGCAGGATTTTCTTGGTGCGATAGTTGATTCAAGATCGAAATGTCTTTCAATGGCTTGAGGTTGAAGTATGCACGCGAGGGCAGCTCAAACTACATTTCTTGGAAGGACAGGATGGAAGAAGTACTCGAAGACAATGGCTTGAAGGATTACATTGACAAACATGTTCCTAAGCCAGATGCGACAGACACTACAAATCTTGATGCATGGCAAAAGAAAGTGGCAAAGGCAAGGAGGATTTTGTTGGAGGGAGTACAAGACCACATTGTCTCAAGTCTTCATGGGAAAACCACATCGCATGCAATGTGGAAGGTTTTGACGGATCTATTCCAAAACAATAGTGACCATAGTAAATTGGCGCTCAAAGATAAACTCAGGAAGATCAAGATGGACAAGGGCGACACCATTCCAAAATATCTCACGAAGTTTGTCCAATGTCGGGATGAGCTTGGAAGTGTGGGAATAATAGTCGCTGCTGATGATTTAGTGAGTTTGGCGCTCCTAGGACTTCCCAAGGGTTGGCACAGTTATCAAGACTCTGTCAATGGAAGGGAAAAATTGCCAGATTGGGAACGACTATGGTCGGATCTAGTGCAGGAGGAGTTCAGGTGCAACACCAGAGATGGATCTTCATCCAAACGTGATGATGAAGAGGATTGTGCTTTGACTGCCAAGGCAAGGAAAGGGAAAGGGAAAGGGAAAAAATTCCATTCAAAATCCGAGTCTAAAGTCAAGAAGCTGGATTTGTCCAAAGTGAAGTGTTTTCACTATCACGAACACAAGAATCTCATTACTAACTGTCCGCAGAAGAGGAAGAACAAGACAGTTGTTGGAGCTGCAACTGGTGAGGCTCTTGTCTCACAATTTGAACTTGACTTCGCTTTGATCGCATGCATGGCTTCAAGTGCATCAGGATCGGTGTGGTATTTGGATAGTCGCTTCCTTCCACATGACGGGAGATAAAGAGTCTTTCATTGACTTGGAGGAGAAAGATCTCAGAATGCATAAAGAGATGGGTGACGATGGATGATACAGTGTGACTGGTATTGGTACCATTACCTTTCAGAGGGAGTCAGGTAAACCATTTCAATTGAAAAATGTTATGCATGTTCCAGGTCTGAAGAAAAACTTGGTCTCAGTCGGAATGTTGGAGGACAGAGGCTATGATGTTGTTTTTAGTAGTGGAAAAGTGTACCTGCGACATAAAGCAATGGGTCAAGTCAAGAATATAGGGATTCGAGTTAAGAATCTCTACATGCTTGAGGTAGATGTATGTGGTGCCATGATGGGCAAGGCAGAAAAAGTGATGAGCTGGGATGAGGGCGAATTATGGCACAGGATATTGGGCCATCTTCATCATGGAGCCTTGAAGATCATGCAACAAATATCTACTGGACTTCCAAGGGCAACACTTGCTCATTTAGATTAGTGCAAGGGGTGCACCCTGGGGAAGTATGTAAAGTCCACCTTTCATGAAAAGGAGAACCGTGCTTCGGTGATCCTGGAGAAAATTCACATAGACATGTGTGGACCATTCTTGGTTTCTTCAACAACAAAACATAGGTATTATGTTATTTTTGTTGATGAATTTTCTCGTAAATGTTGGATATTATTTATGCACAAGAAGGATCAAACATTCTCAAAGTTCTGTGATTTTAAAGCATTGGTGGAGAAAGGGTCGAGGAAGCAAGTGAAGGCTCTAAGGAGCGATAATGGTGGAGAATACATCTCTAACGAATTCAAAGACTTCTACAGCAAAGAAGGAATTCGAAGAGAACTCATAGCGCCTCATAACCCACAACAAAATGGGGCCGCGAAGAGAAAGAACAGAACGATCGTGGGTGCAGGAAGAGCGATGTTGCATGATCAGGGCCTACCAATGCATTTGTGGGCAGAAGCATGCAATACTGTGGTTTATGTGCAGAACCGTTGTCCTCATAGAGTACTTGGCATGAGTACACCTGAAGAAGCTTTCACTGGTAAGTAACCTGATGTTTCTCATTTTAAAATTTTTGGCTCATCTGTTTATGTGCATGTGACCAAGGATTCTAGGAAGAAGCTGGAACCGACTGCTAAAGTTGGGATATTTTTGGGGTACATAGAAACACCCCATAATTATCATGTGTATTTTCCGAATAATAAGGTGACTGTTATGCGACGGGATATAAAATTCGATGAGGGGAAAGCCATGCGGTTGTCGCTTGAGAGGGAGCTAGACTTGAATGCAGAAGAGGAACTGTTGGTTCCCAAAGATGAGTCTCAAGATGTGGATCAACCGCATGAGGATATTCATGGAGTGGAGGAAACCACTCAAGAAGAGCCATCCATAAAAAATGGCAGAAAGTTCATCACGGAAGTTGACAGATTGATACTAGATGCTGCACAGAATGTAGGAGCCCCTACTTCACAACGCAGACAGAGACAGTCTCTTGATCGATTTGTTGGATACATGGCTCTCATGAGAAAATGTATTGTGATTGAACCATATTCATTTCAAGAAGCAGTGTAGGATCCCACTTGGGTCGATGATATGGTAGAGGAGTATGACTCCATTGTCAAAAACAGTGCATGGGAAATTGTCCCAAGACCGGTTGACAAATCAGTGGTAGGTTCGAGATGGATCTACAAGGTAAAGCAAGCTACTTATGGGAGTGTGGAGAAAAAAAAGGCCAGGTTTGTGGCCCGAGGCTTCTCAGAGATCGAGGGGATATATTATGATGAGACCTTTGCACCTGTCGCAAGGTACTCTTCCATAAGATCCATCCTTGCACTCTCAGCACAGATGGGTTGGCGCATTCATCAGATGGATGTAAAAACTGCGTTCCTCAACGGGATCATTGAGGAAGAAGTGTAAATTGAACAACCAGAAGGTTTTGAGACCTTTGACAGAGAGTCACATGTGTGTAGACTCAAGAGAGCACTGTATGGGATGAAGCAAGCACCCCGTGCTTGGTACACTCGGATAGATAGCTATTTCAATGGATTGGGCTTCACCAAAAGTGAAGCGGATGCAAACCTATACCAAATTGTGGTGGAGGTTAAGCTTTTAATCATTGTTCTTTATGTTGATGATTTAATACTGACTGGTGATGAGCAGTTGATACACTCATGCAAGGATGACCTTGCAAAGGAGTTCGAGATGAAGGATTTGGGCCTTCTTCATTATTTCCTTGGATTGGAAA
>ML789601.1:392831-406743 GCA_009831015.1 Picea engelmannii | reverse complement strand
GGCCGCGTTGGCTGGGGCCATGGATGTTTCCCCGTAGGGGTTTTACCACGTGAAAACATCGGTGTGTTGATCTTTGATCTGGTTATGTGAGTGGTTACTGAAGGTGTTCATCCTCTGTTGGAATACCTGTGTTGTCGAACATGAATAACAACTAAATTTCCTTAATTTTTTTTGATGAGGTTGTTTGATCCTAGAAAATTGGAAAAAGTAATCCGCACAATGTTCTATATCCCTTGCTAAAATAAGTAATAATAGAAAGCACATCTGTAGAAAAATTGGAAAAAATAAGCTCCTCAACAATCCATATTCCTTACGTGAGAAAGTAATAGTAAAAATCACATCTTTATAAGGTGTATATGGCTTTTAATGATCATAGTTGCAATTAGATATTAAGAGTCCTTAAAAAAAAGGGTTACATTTGCATATACGACCTATTCAATCTCAAATCTAAGTTTGTAGGGATCATAAATTGAAAATCAAACCCCTAGTAGATAAGTGTGCTTGTAAATTCTTTTTTTTTTGGAAAATAATTCATTGATTTTATTTATTTAGAAAAAAAAAATGGTGTAGGATCAAAAATTGAAAATCAAACCCATAATAAATAAGCATGCTTGTTAATTCTTCTTTTGGAAAATAATTCATTGAGTTTTAATTAATTTATTTATTTACACAAAACGTAGTTTAGACTTAGATTGACACAAGGAAACTTCTTTTGAACATTTCAAATATGATACCAATATACCACATCTTCCCGAGGACACCAACCCTGATGTGGAAGACGCCAATCCGTAAGTAATCACAACTTCATAGAGTAGTTTCTTAACCTATTATCCTCCTATACATAAAGGTCATTTCTTGGATCATTAGTTCCTTTGTGAGTCAAAGTTTCTTTATTGGTCATAGTTCTTGAGCTCATAGTTCTTGTATCATAAAACCTATGATTGACCTTAAGAACTATGACCTCAATAATTTTGAACTAGTTTTTGTGAGATAGTTCTTTAGGCCAAAGTTCCCAAGGTCATAGTTCCTCAGGTCAAAGTTATCGTGGTCATAGTTCTAAAGGTCAAAGTTCCTGAGATCAAATTTTTCGAGGTCATTGTTCCTAAGATCATATTTCTTGAGGTAAAAATTTTCGAGGTCATATTCCACGAGATCAAAGTTCTCACGGTCATAGTTCCCGAGGTCATAGTTCTCGAGGTTAAAGCTATTGAGGTCATAGTTCCTAACGTTAAAGTTCCTAAGTTAAAAGTTCTCAAGGTCATAGTTCTCGAGATCATAGTTCTTGAGGTTAAATTTATTGAGGTCAAATTTCCCGAGGTCATAGATCTTGAGTTCATAGTTCCTGATTTCAAAGTTTCGAAGGTCATAGTTCACGATGTAAAATTTCCCAAGGTCATAGTTTCCAAAGTCAAAATTCTTGAGTTCATAGTTTTGTTGACAATTTTAGTGACACAAAGGAAGGGTGTTATGATCCCAAAATGTTTGGAACTATCATAGTGAAGAAAAGGTTCTCATTGGTCTACTTTAATAATGAAGCATGGAGAAGTTATTGTAGTGGATGATACAGTTTTACAAAACCACTCCCAAAATTTGGAGAGTTAGTATAAAGGGGAAAACGGTCTCATTGATAATGTGACAATATGAAGTATTCAAGGTCTATCTTCTAAGGATCACATAAGAAATTCTAAGCAACAAGAAGGAACTTGTAGCAAACATTCAAGATTATCTAGCTATTTTACATAAGAAATTTGTCAAAGCACTTGATGAGGTAATGTATTGTCAAGATCACAATTTGTGGATCGTATATAAAGTGGGATAAATTAGATGTCATAGTTTGTATATCACTTGAAAAGTAGGAGAACATAGCAGCCATAGTTGAAGGAACACATATAACTATGACACAGGAATTATGACACAAAAACTATAACCTCAAGAAATAAGACCTTGATAAATTTGAGATTGAGAAATATGACCTCATGAACTATGACCTAAAGAAATATGACCTTGAGAACTTTGACCTTGAGAACTATGACCTCAATAACTTTAACCTAGGGAACTATGTGTTAGCACTCAAAATGTACTAGTAAAATTTTGAGTGTCTTCATTGAACTCATGCTTGATTAGTCAAGCATTCATTGAGCTATTACCATTAGTTTTTTACCTATAATTCATTTGATAATCTTCCTATGTCCTACATTACAAAAAATAACATTTGGTCATTTTTTCTTAGGTCTGAAATTTTCGTATATTCTTATATCTTCAAATAAAAAATATACCTTTTATGTCAAACAAAAGTCACTTTGGAATTTAAAAGGTGGTGTGTGCTCAAGTGTCCTACACCTAATCCTAAGTCATTTATCATCTACCAAGTATAGCACCAAAGTCCATCGATGGTTGAATCAAAGCCACATTATATATTGAGCTGACATCTATAACAAGTCACATTATCCAATACACAATCTCAGCACTAAGCGCCAAGCCCGACATCATTCCACAACTCATTGAACATTTATGGAAACAGTGGCATATATTAACATCTATAAATGTTTATTCCTAGTGCATATGGAATATAGTGTATGTGTTGTCAGTTAAAATGCAAAAAGCTCGATCTAATTCTGCAAGTGTTAAGGTGTCGACAGTATTCTAGGGAACAAGGATGAGAAGCCACGGGTCACTAAGTGCCCATCTTGGTGTCTAAAGTGGTAATAATGATTGTAGGAGGTAATTGATTTCATGGATCCACTTGGGATGGATGTAGTAGACTTGATTTTTCTTTTGTCGACCGCGTTAGCATGTTGGCAATTGTTATGAATGTTATTTTGTTTTACAAACACCATGTAGAACAATGTTATTGCAACTCATGTACAAGCTGACATTGCTTGTAGCTCGGCAACATTCACTGTCATCTTGAAGACTCTCAAATTGTGTTTATTTCTCTGTCTCAATTGTTATTTAGGATTAGGGAATTTAAAAATGGCATCACCCCCTTCTCGACTTGATAACGATCAGATTTTAAAACATGGCGTATCATGGATTTATTTTCTCATGTACCAGAGATCTGCCATATGATTCACATTTCTGTTTCATGACTGGGGAATCCCATCTGATTTTAGGCATATTGAAGGTTTTCAAGTTCACACTTTCAATTTTATTAACAAAGAAGGTAAATAAACATATTGCAATTTTCATTGGAAGCCTACTTGTGGACTCAAGTTTTTGCTTTATGAGGAGGCTATAATTTTTGGAGGTACCAATAACAATCATGCTACCAAAGATTTATATGATGCCATGACTTCTGGTAATTATCCCAAATGAAAGTTATGCATTCAAACTATGGATCATGATGATGAAAATATCTTCGACTTTGATCCTCTTGATGACACAAAAAATCTGGCCATAGAATATATTTCCTTTGCAGGCTGTTGGGAGGATGGTTTTAAATAGAAACATTGATAACTTTTTCAATGAGAAAGAGCAGTTGGCATTCTACCCTAGATTCATTGTGCCTGGAATCTACTATACAAATGATAAAATGTTCCAGACTCGAGTTTTATCATACTCTAACACACATAGGCAAGTCATCCATTCCATAGATGTAGATTCTCAAATGATTTCAGAATTCACATTGAGAAGGTTAAAGTGGAAATTTTAATGGAGGATTCCTTGGAAGAATAGAGGATGTTGCCAGAAGTGACTATAGTTTGAGAAGTAATACAGATGTTCACAAAGCTTCACTCATTAAATAAATGGAGGATCTAGTAGCTAGCTTTCATGAATAAATTTCAACTCACAAGAATATCCAACAGATATTGTCTACATGCAGAGGAATTGATTTGCAAGAAGGCGAAGATTCATAGTTTATTGGGAGAATGTCTGCAGTTATTTTCAGAGTACATAGGTTCAGAATATTGGCATAAGTATTGTTCAATCAAATATGACACTCACAAAGTACATTTTGTCATCATTCTTCATTCACCTTGCCTTTTTCCTATTTTAGCTAGGGTTAAGTGTTGAGTATGTCAAAGATAATTATGGACAATGGTATCATTGCAGAGGTTTTTTTTCCAAACTACAAAGAAGAAGTTTTCCTAGAAGAAATTGTATATGCATTGATGCAGTGAAAAGTGATTGGATTATCACATTGAGCAAAAACCTTAATTTTGTAGAAAGGACCTATGGGAAGGCATAAATGATTAAGTCTAACATATTGCAACATTTATCAGGTTATGATGTGAAAGTTCAAGTCTTAAAGAATCATTTTCCAACATTCATTTCAGGTTTTAAAATCATTTTGGAAAAAACTGTTGAAAATAGTCACCTACAGGAAGGTTGGCAGCGCAAGTGGTCTATTTTCTGTGTTCTGCACTACCAACATGCATGTTTTCAATGAGTAACAAGCAAAGTCATATTTTGACTCTTTCTCATTCAAGGAAAGAATGACTCAAGGTCCAACTGTTGATGATGACTCAAGAAGACCCCTTATATCTTCCAGCAAGGTCTAGAAGGCAGTCAGAGACCTAGATTTAGATAGGGATTCTAATCCCTTAGAAGTAGGATCTCATCCTACTTTTTTGTAACTAGAACAGATATAATTAGACATGTAGCTTTTAGATCCATATTTTAGGGATCTGTAATGAATTTGTAAAGGCTATTTTAACCTATGAAAATTAAATCTTTAGGTGGAGCAGTCTTGATGACTGTGGTTCGACCTTTATGAATTATAAGCAAACTATGTACTAAGCTTTTTGCTGAGTATATATCTGAATGAAAAAATTCCTCTCTGAGATTTTTTATCATACTTCCATTACTTTCCATTTCTTTTCTGTATATGTGGATGAATTGCAAAGTTCATAGTGTCTAGAGTTCATTTGATGACTAAGAGACGCCATTCTTTTATTTCATTAGTGGATTTAGATCCCACATATAATTTACTGCTATAATTGACCATTTGTATATGCTTTTAGTGTATCTGAGTCTGTTGATACAATAGTGTTCTCTATTCCATATCATTTTTAATTCATCTGATCTATTCAAAGAGGACTATTCTTTTTGGAATGTGTTCATCATAGTCTTGGCTAAGTGAGGCTTAATAGTTCATAGATTGATCCACCCTACAAATTATTTCATCCAACCAAATAGATTTATGTTACCAAGATCATTCCCTTTACGGTCACAAAGTGACTCTTGGAGTGATAACAAATTGGCACCATTGTCGGGGAACGGAAGTGAAGCTAGTTTCCCTAGGAGAACGACACATATCCAAATTTTGATGGCAGACAAGAGAAGGACAAAAAAATCGACTGTAACAATCTGCCTGACAACTCCACAATCATAGACTCCATTGATAAGGATATTTTTGACACAAAGATGAAAGGGAATAAGGGAAAAACCAAGTATCATTTCATGAGCTTTCTTCATGAACTTTTGTTGTTTTTTATCAGCTCATTTTTGTTTTTCCCTTCACATATTAAGAGGATCATCTTGTGCTTTGTTTATTCAGATGATCATCAACCTTATTTTATATATCCATCCTTTCAAAAGGAAAATTTGTAGCCTACTTGTGTTGTTGTTGTTGATCCTGTATCCTTACCTCAACCTATTCATAAAGATGATCTTTGCATTCAATTTTCTTCTGAACTTGATCACCCTTGTAACCTTCATGAGATTGAAATCGATTCAAAGCCTTCTCAGATCTTGTTATCTTCAGTGATTATTGAGCCTTGCATTCATCTCGTTGAGCCACATTTTCAACCTACAAATTTTCAAACTAGAGTAATACTAAGCGTGTTTAAACCTCTCAAACTACCATCTCACCTTCATCCTTATCCTCCTAACTTTATTGATTATATTCCCCAGTTTATCGAAGAAGATTATGTTTCAGCTGAGAAACATTTGGGAGCTTTTGTAAACTTTGTTGATAATCTGGAAATTATACATGAATATGTTGTTATGAGATTATTTTCTAAATCTTTGATGAGAGAGGCTTCTTTAGGGTTTAGAGATCTGGAACTCGGTTCAATTGGTTCATGGATTGATTTTTATTTTTCTTTCTCAAAATATTGGGGTGAGAAAAAATCTCTTGACCAATACCTCGTTGATTTTTATGCTTTGAGGAGAGAGGAGGAAGAAACTCTGTTTGTCTTCAACAAGAAGTTCTACAACATTTATCATTGCATGCCTTTGGATATCATTCCCACTGAGACTGTTGCCATGATGTACTATGTTATGGCTTAGTATTTAGATCTGGTTCTTCTTCTAAGATAAAATAAATATTCATCTTTAAGACAGTTGTTTGAGTATACAGAAGGAGTTGAGGAGAACATGCGTGCTTCCATAAAGATTCAAGATCCAATTTACTTTGAATATCTGCATGCACAAGAGCAAGGGAACTATCAATATGTTTCATATTTGGAGAAAGAATACAGTGAGTATGAAATAAATCTGGAACAACAACAAGGATGTAAGTAAGCTTCAGATTTGTATCATAATTCTTTAGTATTTGCAGATTATTCTATGGACAAGTATGGATATCAATATTATGATCAGTTTTCAAACCATGTTGAGCATACAATAACTGATGATTGCATAGATAATTACATATTCTTAGTTGATCATAATGATTCTATTTCAAACATTTCTTTTCCATTATCTTATGATCATTATTTGGAAGAGGGAGTTGTTTCTATTGATGATCAAGATCTGATCGCAAGGGAACTAGAAGGTTATCAGTTTTCAAGAAGAGAGACATTCATAGATGAGGCATTCATGGATCAACATGCTTCTGATTTCGGTTTCAAAGATCCATTTTCATCATTGTTGGACTCTTATGTTTCAGATCACCTGAAAATTTTAGTTTACATTAATTCACCAGCACTTCCGGGTGAGTTTTGTTTCCTGAAGGAAATTTCATTACTGTTGTTATATTTCAGACATTATCTATTGATCAGTAGTATGTACAAGATCATTTCAGTTTTAAAACTACTTGAATGGTTGTTATGTAAGTATGCCTTTACTTGACCAAATTGCATAACTGGGTAGAAGTAGCATAGCATAGGAAATAATCTCACTTCCCGAGCATTTTCTTTCCTTCAATTTTCATCAGATATAAGAGATATATTATTTATGAGTGGCATTTTTTGAAGGTGTTTAGATGATGATCACACAGTTGACTCCATAGCCCAATGGAAAAGGCACATGGTCTGCTAGGTTCTTGGAGCCTCACAGGGAGGCCTCCAACCCAGTTGGAGCCAGATGTTAGCACTCAAAATGTACTGGTAAAATTTTGAGTGTCTTGATTGAACTCATGATTGATTAGTCAAGCATTCCTTGAGATCTTACCATCCATTTTTTGCCTATAATTCATTTGATCATCTGCCTATGCCCTGCATTGCAAAAAATAACATTTGGTCATTTTTTCCTAGGTCTGAAATTTTCGCATATTCTTATATCTTCAAATAAAAAATATACCTTTTATGTCAAACAAAATTCACTTTGGCATTTAAAAGGTGGTGTGTGCTCAAGTGTCCTACCCCTAATCCTAATTCATTTATTATCTACCAAGTCTAGCACCAAATTCCATCGATGGTTGAGTCAAAGCCACATTATATATTGATTTAACATCTATAACAAGTCACATTATCCAATACACAATCCCAACGCTAAGCACCAAGCCCGATATCATTCCACAACTCATCGAACATTTATGGAAATGGTGGCATATATTAACATATGTCAATGTTTATTTCTAATGCATATGGGATATAGTGTATGCATTTTCAGTTAAAATACACAAATCCCAAGCTAATTCTGCAAGTGTTAAGGTGTCGATAGTATTCTAGGGAACAAGGACGAGAATCCCACAGGTCATTAAGTACCCATATTTGTGTTGAAAGTGGTAATACTGATCACAAGAGGTAATTGATTTCATGGATCCACTTGGGATGGATGTAGTAGACTTTATTGTTCTTTTGTTGATCACGTTAGAATGCTGGAAATTGTTATGAATGATATTTTGTTTTACAAACACCATGTAGAACAATGCTATTGCAAATCGTGTACAACTTGCCATTACTTGTAGTTGCGCAACATTCACTGTCGTCTTGAAGACTCTCAGACTGTGTTTAGTTCTCTGTTTCTATTTTTATTTAGGATCAGGTAATTTAAAAATGGCATCAACCCCTTCTTGACTTGACAAAGATCAGATTTTAAAACATGGCGTATCATGGATTTCTTTTCTCATGTACCAGAGAGTTGTCATATGATTCACATTTATGTTTGATGAATGGGGAATCCCATCTGATTTTAGGCATATTGAAGGTTTTGAAGTTCACACTTTCAAGTTTATTAACAGAGAAGGTAAAGAAACATACTGCAAGTTTCATTGGAAGCCTACTTGTGGACTCACATTTTTGCTTGATGAGGAGGCTATAATTGTTGGAGGTACCAATCATAGTCATGCTACCAAATATTTATATGATTCCATAACTTATGGTAATTATCCTGAATGAAAGATATGCAATCAAACTATGGATCTTGATGATGAAAATAGCTTCGACTTTGATCCTCTTGATGACATAAAAAATCTAGCTAGAGAATCTATTTCCTTTGCATCCTATTGGGAGGATCGTTTTAAATAGAACCATTGGTCACTTTTTCAATGAGAACGAGCAGTTGGCATTCTTCCCTGGATTCATTGTGCATGTAATCTACTATACATATGATAAAATGTTCCAGACTCGAGTTTTGTCATACTCTAACAGACAGAGGCAAGTCATCCATTCCATAAATGTAGATTCTCAAATGATTTTAGAATTCACATTGAGAAGGTTAAAGTGAAAATTTTAATGGTTGGATCCTTGGAAGAACAGAGGATGCTTCCAGAAGTGACTATAGTTTAAGAAGTAATACAAATGTTCACAAATCTTCACTCATTAAAGAAACATAGGATCCAGTAGCTAGATTTCATGAAGACATTTCAGCTCACAAGAATATCCATCAGATAGTGTCTACATGTAGAGGAATTGATTTGCAAGAAGGTGAATATTTAGAGGTGATTGGGAGAATGTCCAGGGTTATTTTCAGAGTACATAAGTTCATAGAATTGGCATAAGTATTGTTCAATCAAAGATGAGACTTGCAAAGTACATTTTGTCATCATTCTTCATTCACCCTGCCTTTTTCCTGTTTTAGCTAGGGTTAAATGTTGATTATGTCAAAGATAATTATGGACAATGGTATCATTGTAGAGTTTTTTTTTCAGAGTACGAAGCATAAGTTTTCCTAGAAGAAATTGTATGTACATTGATGCAAGAAAAGTGATTGGATTATCACATTGAGCACAAACCTTAATTTTGTAGAAAGGACATATGGAAAGTCCTAAATGATTAAGTATGACATATTGCAACATTTATCAGGTTATGATGTCAAAGTTCAGGTCTTAAAGAAACCTTTTCCAGCATTCATTTCAGGTTTTAAAATCATTTTGGACAAAAATGTTGAAAACAGTCACCTATAGGAAGGTTGGAAGCACAAGTGGTCTGTTTTCTATGTTGTGTGCTACCAACGGGTCTGTTTTCAATGAGTAACAAGAAAAGTCATATTTGGACTCTTTATCGGTCAAGGAAAGAATGAATCAAGGTCTATTTGTTGATGATGACTCAAGAAGACCTCTTATATCCTCCAACAAGGCCTAGAACGAAGTCAAAGGCCTAGATTTAGATAGGGATTCTAATCCCTTGGAAATAAGATCTCATCCTACTTTTTGTAACTAGATCAGATCTAATTAGACATGTATCTTTTAGATCCATCTTTTAGGGATCTGTAACAAAGTTGTAAAGGCTATTTTAGCCTATGAAAACTAAATCTTTAGGGGGAGCAGTCTTGATGATTATGGTTTGACCTTTTTGAATTATAAGCAAACTATGTACTAAGATTTTTGTTGAGTATATATCTGAATGCAGAATTTACTCTCTGAGATTTTTTATCAAACTTCCATTACTTTCCATTTTATTTATGTATATGTGGATGAATTGCAAAGTTCATAGTGTCTATAGTTCATTTGATGACTAAGAGACACCATTATTTTATTGCATTAGTGGATTTAGATCCCACATATAATTTACTGTTGTAATTGACCATTTGTATATGCTTTTAGTGTATCTGAGTCTGTTGATACAGTAGTGTTCTCTATTCCATATCAATTTTAGTTCATTTGATCTGTTTAGAGAGGACTTTGCTTGTTGGAATGTGTTCATTGTAGTCTTGGCTAAGTGAGGCTTAATATTTCATAGATTGATCCACCCTACAAATTATTTCATCCAACCAAATAACTTTATGTTACCAAGCTCATTCCCTTTACAGTCAGGGAGTGACTCTTGGAGTGATAACACTATGAACTTGGGAACTATGACGTCGAGAACATTTAACTCAAGAACTATGACCTAAAGAATTGTGATATTGGGAACTATGACTTCGGAAACTATGACCTCATGAACTATGAACTTAGAAAATTTCATCGTAGGAACTTTGTCCTCAGGAACTATGGCCTCAAGAGCTATGACCTCACGGAATCTGGCCTCAAGAATTATGACATAGAAACTAGTTCAAAATTATTGAGGTCATTCATAGGTTTTATGAGATAGGAACTATGACCTCAAGAAATTTGACCTCATGAACTATGACCTCAGGAACTTTAATCTTGGAAACTATGACCTTACAAAAATTGACATCGGGAACTATGATCTCAGAAACTATGACCTCATAAAATTTAAACTTAAGAACTATGACCTCCACAAAATTGACCTTAGGAATTATGACCTTAGGAACTATGACCTTGGGAACTATGACCTTAGAAACTTTAATCTTAGGAACTATAACTTCAGGAACTATGACCTTCATAACTATGACCTATATAAGTTTGACCTCATGAACTATGACCTTAGGAAATTCGACGTCAAGGACTTTGAACTAGTTCATGTATCTTAGTTCGTGAGGTCATAGTTCCTAACGTCATGATCTCGAGAAATTTGTTAGTAGGAAGGAAATATGAGCTAAGGAAAACTAGATAAATTTGACCTCAATAACTATGACCTTAGGAACTATGACGTTGAGAACATTGAACTAGTTCCTTTGTCATAGTTCCCAAGGTCCTAGTTTTTGAGAGAATAGTTTTTTAGGACGGAGTTCCTGAGGTCATAGTCCCTGAGATAAAATTTCCTAAGGTTAAATTTCTTGAGGTCATAGTCGCTTAGGTTAAATCTCTCAATATCATGACCTCAAGAACTTTGACCTAAAATACTACGACCTCGGGAAGTTTGACATTAGGAACTATTACCCCCCGATGCCTAGGGGTAACTAGAGGAGATCATGTCTCAAGGCCCGCAATGGAGAGCATGATCTACACCATGATGATGATGATCAACATGTCCACAGATGGCATCCCAGTAGCCCCCCTCATTTTCCTCCCAACACAAATAAACCAAGGCTCATCATATTCAAGCAACCAAGATTATGGGAGATGGAAATCCATTTTCACCATGAGGTATGTTAGTCCTTATTTCATGAAAAATTTTGTACTTAATTTATCAGGAATATGGGTGAAGATCCTTGGTTGAAGTCGGATAATGAATCATTGGTTTGGGAAATTGTGTCAATTTCCTTGTTTCACCTTAGTGGTAAGTTTTTTTCCCTAGTTCTTTGTTGTCACCACCCAAGGAAAAGGGGTAATATTGGGGGGCCCTCCCAAGGGTAACTTCCCATTTCTGATCATGCTTAACACCTTCCATCTTGAAGCCTTTCACATATCCTAAAATTTGGCTATGTTCCATTCTCTCATGAGAATAAGGGGATGAAGGCCCAGAGGTTGATGCAACTACTCTATGTATATTCTATTTCTAAATTATAAAGTTCACCATAAAATCCTCAGGACAACTTGAGCTCTATTCCTTCTAATGGTAATTGCCCTTGTCCAAATGCGAATGAATACACCACTTATAAATGAATACTACCTAATAAAAGGAAAGGAATGAATATTGAAACATTATAAAGGGTACTTGCAAATGATAATTGGGTATCAAAAGGAAAATAATAGGTTTAGAATGCAAAAGGTACTAAGGAAAGGGTATCTCAAGCAAGCAAGCGCTCCCTCTACAAAGGCTCTCATAGAAATGGATACCATATGCCATGAAGTAAGCCCTAATACCATATCACATTCACACTTACTCTTGATGGGTTTTTAATTTCCCTTTTCACTCTCGAAACCTATCCCTCTACCCGAGTTATTTTATTCCTATCTAGGTAGCACACCTAATAGGGTTGGATGAAGACCCTCCCATAATTAAACTTGGTAACTCACACAGGGTCATGGACAATGTGATGCTTGAAGGTGATAATGGGGTGAATTATTTTATATGTATTATGTCTTAATTTGTAGCTTACTTCACATGTCTTAAGGATTGATATTTCTTATGAACTTTGGTTTGCCTTATCTTATATTCTACTCTGTTTTGAATGACCCTGGCATGGTTATTTGAGGGACATATTGGGTTGTGCCTAAGATGTTGTGCCTTTATTACAAGATCATGGAACGTGTGATATAGAGAAGTAAGCCATGTAGTGACTCAACAGACTCATAAAATGTCTCTCACATCCTTGGAACCTTTGACGATGGACGAATGGGTCTGGTTTGAGAAATTCTGGTCATTTTTCCACCCACATCGGCTAGAATCCCATAGGATGGGCAGAGCATATAGGAGCTCTTGTACACATAGGATGGAGGATGTTTCCTTTGGAGGAACCTTGGAATCAATTGGGGATGATATTTCACTCCTATTTCACTTGGATGTGGCATTTGAAGGCCTATGACATCACCCTCTAGCCTTGACGTCACCTTTGGGGGCTAGGGTTTGATGGATGGAGTGGTTCCAAAGATGATTGTCATGGATTGAGGGTGAGGACACACCTCATTGTATAGTAATTCATCCTTGGATCATGCTACATGGCCTTTGGAGGCCCAATGTTTCACCTTAGGGGCATGACATCCCCCTCTCCTAGCTTGATGCCACACATCTAGAGCATGATGTCACCCTTCTAGGGTTTTATTTGATGTATTTTTCATTTTTGGCATATTATTAGAGGAAAATCAAGGGGTCGAACCCACATGTTTTGCGTCATTGAAAAATAATGTCGATAAATTGTATGAGGGTGGCCTCATACAAATAAGTCACCCTCACATTTCATTTTATCATCACATTTTTCTCACCTTTGTGAGAAATTTCTTCTGAAATTTTCTCCCTATTGGGATATCTATCTCTTATACACTCATGTGTTATGTTTGGGAGGTCAATTGTGGATGGTCTTTGTTTATTTTGGAGGGAATTTTCTGCAATTAGGGTTTTATCTCATGGTTTCTTGGTGAAGTAAGTGAATTTTCTGCAATTTCATTCTTATTCTATTAATGTTCCATGGTAAATTTATTTTTTCATGCTAGATGTATTGCTTGGTGAAACCCTAAGAGAGGAATGTAAGTGCTTCCTCCTCTCACAAGGTTGTTTTTTTCCAAAACTTGTGAAGGAATCCTTGCTAGGGTTAGACTCCTAAAGCCCTAAAGTGCTAGCATTTTAATATTTTAGCCCTAGACTTTGGATTTTGACCTATTTGAAGCTACAATAAGGGAGAAAAGGTTTCTAGGGTCCAAATGTGCTTGTTGTTGATACTAAGAGGGGGGTGAATCAGTATCAAGTACAATTTAAAAACCTTTTTCAACTTATACTTTAAACCATTCAATTATATCCAATGAGCAATGAACAATAGTATAAGAGTTACACCAATACACCACAATACACCAGGCACAATATATGAGAAATAATCAATAGTTTTTGTTCAAGGGAAGTAATGACTTCCAAAGGTAGCTACA
>ML789601.1:364545-374717 GCA_009831015.1 Picea engelmannii | reverse complement strand
CCTAAGGTCAAATTTCTTGAGGTCATATTTCCTGAGGTCAAAGTTCCTTAGGTCAAAGTTCTTGAGGTCACAGTTCCTAAGGTCATAGTTCTTGAGGTCACAATTTCTAGGGTCAAAGTTCTCAAGGTCAACATTCTTGAAGGAATAGTTCATGAGGTCATAGAATAGTTCATGAGGTCATAGTTCCTGAGTTCAAAGTTCCTGAGGTCATATTTCCTTATAAGATAGACCTAAAATATTTTATATTGGCGCATTGTCAATGGGACCCTTCACCCCTTTATACTAACTTTCCAAAATTTTCAGAGTGGTTTCTAAAAACTGTATCATCTACTACTATAAATTCTACATGCTTCCTGATTAAGATCAAAGTTCCTAAGATCATAGTAACTAAGGATAAAGTTCCCAAGGTAATAGTTTCTAAAGTCATAGTTCCTGAGGTCATAGTTCCTGAGGTCATAGATCTTGAGGTCAAAATTCCTAAATTCATGGTTCATGCCTCACATAAATTATGAGAACATGAACTATGATAGTTCCTGAGGAACTTTGACCTCAGGAACTTTTGTAATGTCCTTGATCTAGAACCCTTTGTAATTGTACATATAGGTTGATGAGCTTTGGTGCCAATTGTAAATGTAAATGTACCTTTAGGCTGGTGAGATGTTGGCACTAAGTTTTGGTGTTCCATGCATTTGAGTAGTGTGTGGAGATGTGTTATCAAAGACAGGGTGCACACATTTTATGTGTTGCACGCACCTTGGTAAGTGTGCACATTCCACAGTGATGCATGCACACAAGCAAGTGTGTGGGAGTTATTGTGATGTGTGTGTGTGTGTGTGTGTATGATTTGAGACCAAAGAGCCTATGTGATTATGACGCTGGTGAGTCAAGACACAAGTAAGCCAACTCGCCTATCCATGTAAATATAATCACAATTATTAATATAATATTACATCATTACACATAGACATACTCAAACGAAAAGAGATGGGGGGCCAACTCCACCGAAAAGGGGAAAAGGGGGAAATATTTTAATAATATTTCTGAAAAGTGTAACCTTATAGATATATTATTTTATCTTAAGTTCTCGAGGGTAGGGAATGGGTCACAAAGTGTCTTAAAGCTACTTCTGAAGGTGACAAGTGTCAAGTTAAAGGCATGCAATATATATTGTTGGGATTAGTGTATTTTGGGGGAATTATTGCATTATTATCCATTATTTCAGGAAGGATTCATGTTTCATGCTCTTGTGAGTAGAAAGGGATCAAATTGTATGCAAAATATGATTATTACCTTATCTTCACATAGAGGCTTGTAAGGACTTGAGGGGATATAATCAGAGTTTACTGTCGAAGAGACGGGCTATCAGGCCCGTGAGCAATATCTCTAGGTGAGAGACTGGTTGTTGAGAAGTGGGATGTCAGACCATGAGCATACTCTTCAGGTGGGAGTTTTGATGAGAGTTGTTCCTTGGTGCGTTGAGAATTAGCCCAAGGGATCAGAGACTTATTGTCTAGATTATTGCTGGTAACCCTAGAAGGGAAGTGTGGCAGTTGAAAGACTGTTGAGAAGAGAAGCGACACACTTCCTTGGGTGTGACAAGTGCATGGGGAATGAGGTATTGTAGGCTAGTTACAGTAGAGGGCACCTTGGCCAAAGAAATTTTGTTGAGTATCATACCTTCACTGTCACTAGGAACCATTGTTTCCCTAGTGGAGTTAGGCCCCAACTCAAGCGTGATCTGTTGCTAAAAGCTTATGTGCAATGGAGTCTATAACTAGGAGGAACGTCTAAGTTGTGTGCATAGTTGTTGACTTTCATAAAATATAGATGTTCCTTATATGTTTGTCTTGTTTGTTGTATGCTTATTTGTATATGCTTGATATGGGTTAATTATTGTATGTTATTGAATAAAAATAATTGTTGTTATTTTGTTTAATGTTGCTTGCACCTATAAGTATGGTACTTATAGCCTATATTTGTAGTTGTGCATGAGTATGTCAGTTGATGATAGCCTTTCCTGTTAAGTTAATCTTGTGATTTTGGTTATGAGTCTTCAAGAAGAGGATTGGGTAGTTGGGTGCATAGGAAAGTAGTCTGTGTGCACATGAGGCTAGAATTCATGTGTGCGTTCAAGGAAATAGAATCCACACACAATGAAATTAGAATTGCCGCATGACGCGTAGATGGTTGTGCACATGGTTGTGTTGTGTGATCAATATGATGGTACACATAGTTATTGAGTTAATTTCATTGCTTAATTTTGTGTTAAAAGAATAATGTTTCTTATGCTATTATAAATTGTGTGGCGTGACTCAAATTTGGGTTGAGCACGTTACTTCAAGTGATACTACACAGACTTGTGTTTAAATTAGAATTTGTGCAATGACATTTTAGAGTAAAATTGCTCAATAGTATGACGGGGATATTACAGTTTGGTTGAATCAGAACTACAAAAGTTGAGGTTGTGTGAAGTGGCCCAGCCTGAGGTGGTAGGGGACATTACAACTTTGAACTAGTTCCCATGTTGTAGTTTTTGAGGTCATAATTCTCGATATTAAATTTCATGACATCATAGTTCCTGAGGTCATAGTTATTGAGGTCATCATTCCCAAGGTCAAAGTTACTGAGGTCAAAATTCCCAAGGTCAAAGTTCTCGAGGTTAAGTTCCTAAGGTCAAAGTTCCCAAGGTCATAGTTATCAAGGTCAAAGTTCCCGAGGTCATATTTTCTAAGGTCATAGTTGTAAGAGGTCCTAGTTCGTAAGGTCAAAGTTCCAAAAAAGATAGACATCAGATCCTTCATATTAGTGAATTATCAATGAGACCTGTCAACCCTTTATACCAACTCTCCAAAAGTTTTGGAGTGGTTTTATAAAACTATATCATTCGCCACTTATATGCTTCCTAATTAAGGTTAAAGTTCTTGATGTCATAATTCATGATGTCATAGTTCCTAAGGTCATAGTTCTTGAGGTCATAGTTCCTAAAGTCAAAGTTCTCGAGGTCATAGTTCCTAAGGTTACATTTCTTGTCTAATAAAACTTATGACCTTAGGAAATATGGTAGTTCTTGAGAAACTATGACTTTAGGAACTTTGAACTAGTTCCTAAGGTCAAATTTCCTAAAATCATAGTTCTTAAGATTAAATTTCTTGAGGTCATAGTTCCCAAGGTTAAATTTATTGAATTCATAGTTTCGAAGGTCAAAATTCTTTAGGCTAAAGTTCTTGAGGTCATAGTTTTTGAGGTTAAAGTTATCTTGAGGTCATAGTTGCTGAGGTCAAAATTCCTAAGGTCATATTTCTTGAGATCAAACTTACTGAGGTTATAGTTTCAGAGGTCATAGTTTTTAAGATTATAGTTATTGAGGTCAAATTTCCTGAGGTCATAGTTCTTGAGGTCATAGTTACTGAGGTCAAATTTATTGAGATCATGACCTTGGGAACTATGAATCCTAAGGTCATAGTTCCCGAGGAAAAAAAATTGAGGTGAAATTTTTCGAGGTCATAGTTATTGAGGTCATATTTATCGAGGTTAAAGTTCCTAAGGTCATAGTTCCCGATGTTAAATTTCTCGAGGTCATAGTTCCCAACGTTAGAGTTCCTAAGGTCAAAGTTCTTGAGGTCATAGTTATCAAGGTCATAGATTCTAAGGTTAAAGTTTTTGAGGTCATATTTCCTAAGGTTCGAGAAATATGACCTCGCAAAATTTGAACTTAGGAACTATTACCTCAAGAAATTTGACCTCAGGCACTATGACCTCGAGAAATTTAACCTTGTGAACTATGACCTTGAGAAATTTGACCTCAGGAACTATGATGATAGGAACTTTGACCTTTTAAACTATGACCTCGGTAATTATGGCCTTAGGAACTTTGACCATAAGAACTTTGGCCTCAAAAACTATGACCTTAAGAACTATGACCTCATGAAATATGAACTCAAGAAATTTCACGTCACGAACTATGACACAAGAACTAGTTCAAAGTTCTTGAGGTAATAATTCCAAAGGTCATTCATAGGTTTTATGAGACAAAATTATAACCTTGGTAACTTTGACCTTAGAAACTATGATCTTAGTAACTTTGAAATCAAGAAATATGATCTTAGGAACTTTATCCTCAAGAACTATGACCTTAGGAAATTTAACCTTGGGAACTATGAACTCAAGAACTAAGACCTCAGAAACTTTAACCTCAAGAACTATGGCCTTAGAAACTATGACTTAGAGAAATTTGAATTTTGGAACTATGATCTAGAAAACTTTGACAGCCAAAAATATGACCTCAGGAACTATGACCTTGAGAACTATGACCTAGAGAAGTTTGACATCAGGAACTATAACCTTAGGAATTTTGATATCGATAAATTAAAACTAGTACCTGTGCCATAATCCCAAAGGTCATGATCTTAAGAACTTTGACTGTGGGAACTATGAACTCAAGAACTATGACCTTGAGAACTTTGACGTCAAGAACTATGACCTTGTGAACTTTGAACTAGTTTTTGTGTCATAGTTCATGAGGTCCTAGTTCCTGAGGGCATAGTTCCTACAGTCAAAGTTCATGAATTCATAGTTCCTGAGGTCAAAGTTCCTAAGGTAATAGTTCCCGAGGTCAAATTTATCAATATCATGACTTAAAGAACTTTGATTTTGGGAGTGGTTTATGAAAAATGTATCATCTACTACTATAACTTCTACATGCTTCCTGATTAAGATCAAAGTTCCTAAGTTCATAGTTCTTAAGGATAAAGTTCCCGAGGTAGTCGTTTCTAAAGTCATAGTTCCCGAGGTCAAGATTCTCGAGGTCAAATTTCCTGAGGTCATAGATCCAGAGGTTAAAATTCTTAAATTCATGGTTCCTGTCTCACATAACTTACGAGAACAAGAACTATGATAGTTCCTAAGGAACTATTACCTTAGGAAATTTTGTAATGTACCTGATCTTGAACCCTTTGTAATTATACATATAGGATGATGATCTGTGGTGCCAATTGTAATTGTAAATGTACATTTAGGCTGCTGAGCCATTGGCACTGAGTTTTGGTGTTGTGTGCATTTGAGTGGTGCATAAAGAAGTGTTATCAAAGACAAGGTGCACACATTTTATGTGTTGCGTGCACCTGGGTAAGTGCACACATTCCACAATGATGTGTGCACATAGGCAAGTGCATAGGAATGATTGTGATGTGTGTGTGTGTGTGTGTGTGTGTGTGTGTGTGTGTGTGTATGTATGTTTTGAGGTTAGAGAGCCTATATGATTATGAGGCTGGTGAGTTGAGACATAATTAACTCAACGCACCTATCCATGTAAATATAATCACAGTTATTAATATAATATTACATCATTACGCGTCGACAAACTCAAAAGAAAAGAGATGGGGGGCCAACTCCACAGAAAAATGAAAAAGGGGAAAATATTTATTTTTGAAAAGTGTAACCTTACGGATATATTATTTTATCCTAAGTTCATGAGGGTAGGGAATGGGTCACCAAGTGGCTTAAATTTACTTATGAAGGTGACAAGTGTCAAGCTGAAGTCATGCAATATATATTGTCGGGCTTAGTGTATTTTGGGGGAATTATTTCATTATTATCCATTATTTCGAGAAGGATTCATGTTTCAGGCTCTCATGAGAAGAAGGGAATAAAATTGTATGGAAAATATGATTATTATCTTATCTTCATAGAGAGGCTTGTAAGGATTCGAGGGGATATAATCAGAGTTTACTGTCGAAGAGATAGGTTTTCAGACCAGTGAGCAGTCTCTTTGGGTGAGAGATTGACTGTTGAGAAGTGGGTTTTCAGACTGTGAGCATACTCTCCAGGTGGGATTTTTGTTGAGAATTTTTTCTTAGTGCATTGAGAATTAGTCCTAGGGCTCAGAGACTTCTTGTTTGGCTTGTTGCTCATAACCCTAGAATGGAAGTGTGGCAGTTGAAGGACTATTGAGTAGATAAGGGGCACACTTCCTTGGGTGTGACAGGTGCATGCAGAATGAGGGAATGTAGGATAGTTGCAGTAGCAGGCACCTTGGCCAGAGAAATTATGTTGATTATAAAACCTTAGATGTCACTAAGAACCCTTTTTTCCCTGGTGAAGTTAGGCCCCAGCTTGGGGGTGTCCTGTTGCTGAAAGGTTATGTGCAACATAGTCTATGGATGGGAGGAACATCTGAGTTATGTGCATAGTTAGTGACTTTCATAAAATATAATCATTCCTTATGTTCTTGTCTTGTTTACTATATGCTTATTTGTCTATGCTTGATATGGGCTAATTCTTGTATTGTATTGCAAGAAGTAATTGTTGTTATTTTGTTTAATGTTGATTGCACTAGTAAGTATGGTACCTTGTAGTTGTGCATGAGTATGTCAGTTGATGATAACCTTTCTTGTTAAGTTAATCTTGTGGTTTTGGTTACGAGTCCTCAAGAAGAGGATTGGGTAGCTAGGTGTGCAAGAAATTAGTTTGTGTGCATGAGAGGTTGGAATTCATGTGCGTTCAAGGAAATAGATTTTGCACACAACAAAATCAAAATTGGCACATGACGCATAGATGGTTGAGCATACAGTTGTGTTGTGTGATTATTATGTTTGTGCACATAGTTATTGAGTTACTTGCATTGCTTAAGGTTGTGTTAAAAGGATATTGTTTCTTCCACTATTATAAGTAGTGTGGCGCGAATCAAGTTTGGGATTATCATATTACTTCAAGTGATACTACACAGACTTGTGTTTAGAGTAGAATCTGTGCAGTGAAATTTTAGAGTAATATTGTTCAGTAGTATGTTGTGGATGTTACAGTTTGGTTGAATAAAAAATACATAAGTTGAGTTTGTGTGATGTGGCCCATCCTGGGGTGGTTGGGGACGTTACAACTTTGAACTAGTTCCCATGTTGTAGTTCCTGAGGTCATATTTCTCGATGTTAAATTTCATGACATCATAGTTCCTAAGGTCATAGTTCCCAAGGTCATATTTCCTAAGGTCAAATTTCTCAAGGTCAAGTTCCTGAGGTCAAATTTCCCAAGGTCATAGTTCTCGAGGTCAAATTTCCTGAGATCATAGTTTCTAAGGTCATAGTTCCTAAGGTCAAAGTTCCGCAAAAGATAGACATCAGATCCTTCATATTAGTGCATTATCAATGAGACCTATCAACCCTTTATACCAACTCTCCAAAAGTTTGGGAGTGGTTTTATAAAAATATATCATCTTCCACTTATATGCTTCCTAAATAAGGTTAAAGTTCTTGATTTCATAGTTCCAAATGTCATAGTTCTTGAGGTCATAGTTCCTAAGGTCAAAGTTCTCGAGATCATATTTCCCAATGTTAAAGTTCCTAATGTTATAGTTATTGTCTCATAAAACTTATGACCTTAGGAAATATGGCAGTTCTTGAGGAACCATGAGGAAAAGTGATATTCCTGCAGCACCATCATAAAACATTATATCACTTCCCAAAAAATCTTCGAATTCTTCGCCATGTTTTTTTTTCACACCATATCTAGATTGCTTGTGTTATTTAAATAAAATTGCAGTTTGTTATTAAACCCAAGTGCTAGGGAGACTATCTAAAGGAATTCTTATGATTTTTATAAAAGATGGGTCAACAAGCCCAAAAATCTCCATACAACCACTGTGCCCAGAACCTGCATCAACACAACACATTGTTAGAATCAACGATATATCTCATCATTTCTTACCATTGTGTTGGCAGGAGAAATATCCTATCAGGTCTATAGCAGATGTGAGACACTTTTTTAACCCTGGATTTTGGGGGCAACCCATGGCTTATTAAGACCAAACAATTTAACATTATCCTAGAAGGTTACTTGGTCATGAATTCTCGAGGTAATGTTTGTCTAGGAATCCTCAATGGCAATGAAGTGAATAATGGTTCCAAAAACATTATTGGATACAAGCCACTTGATACATCATGCACATGCGCAAGTTATAAAAGGAATCTCATGATTTTTTAGATTGGTTATTGTTATCAATGAAATTTCATCCGCACATGGCGACAAGAACTCAGCATCGTCAAACAGTAATGAAGTCATTCATGGCACTGAATTAATTTCATAGCATTCCAAAAAGGTTAAAAACTATACAAAGTAACCAAAAATTTAAGGGCACTTTACAGAAGTTTGGTGCGCGTGCATAGGCACGAAACAAGAACGTACCATGCGCGCATACGCGCATGATGCGTGGCTGTTGGCGCAAAAACTCGTGCACCTGCTAAACAACGCATTTATTGAATTGGTCGGCCTCCCAACCACTTATGGATCAGCTCCCAAGCCGATTTGATCCTCAAATCTGAGCTGAATCCGCATGGTAGGCTGGTCAAAGACCTAATGAAGCCCTAAAGAGCCCCTTTTCAAACTTCAAAGGAGTTACATAATCACCCAATGCAATGCTATAAAAAGCCATGAAGAAACATCATTTTCTCAAGGAATTTCATGTAATGTTATGTTGCCTAGATTGTTTGAAGGACTCACTCCTTGACAATAACACATTGGTACCATTTCATTGAGCCATCCACCTCTCCATTGAGTGGGTGTGCTAGGAGTTATTTCACCACCATTTTCATTTTCTTGTTGTGAGAGCAAGCTTGTGAGGGTCAAAGAGCATTCCTTTGGATGAAGAAGGAACTCATAGTCCCCTTTCTTCATTGTGCTTTGATTTTATCAATAGATCAGCCCAAAAACATTGGTGATATTGGTCTTTTTGTGTTTGTTATTTATTTATCCATATGCTCATGATTTTAGTTTGTATTAGTTTAATTGTTGCTTATAGTTTTGTTTTTCTTTCTCTAACTCTTTCCTCTACAGCTGTCATGCTCAGCAAGACCCAACTAGGCATGTAAGCACCTCTTATTTTCTCACCAAGGTGACGAAGAGGGTGCAAACAGATTGGCGACCATACTGGGGAAAATGTATCAATTCCTCCCTCATTTGGGTTTATTTTTCTTTCCTTTTAGTTTGTTTAACTTGCAGGTGCACAAACCGGCCTCTACCGACCTGCTAACCAGTCAATTCAAAGGAGAATTGAGAGAAATCCATCCGGATTTTCTTTCTTGGTCGTTTGTCACAGGTGCGCGGGTATTCCACCCCACAGACGCGCATCGTGCGCGCATGTGCTTTCGTAATAGCCTTTCTCTGCGCACATGCGCTTTTGGTTTCAACTCTGCTCGTGCACCTGCGCTCTGTGCGCCTCTATCTGCACTAGGGGCCACACATTTGATTAAAATTTCTCATTGTAAGTTGTTGGGATGTGGGGAAGGTATTTTTCCTTCTTAAGGATGATGTTATGCATGCTCTAAATATTGCACCACACTTAGTCCCCTCACCATATAAAGGGGTTAGTCTAACATACATAGGCACTTAGAAGGATAAAAATCAATTTCCCTTCTTTTCTTTTAGCCACGTGGATGGCTTGTTTTGACTAATAATCTAAGTTGGACAATCATACTTAATCACATCTAACTCACATTTGGGACTAGAAGTTGAAGTAACAATCGTTGAGTATGCTCTTCTCTCACGCGTTCAAGCGATCTTGAGAATCAGAAAGAGGTTGTAAAACAATTTCATCTCCCTTAAACAAATTTAAAACCTTTAGGAGAGGACAACGGCCCTTTTTGGGACCCCTCTTAGTTTCATTTTTCAAACACTTTTTAAACTTGTAACGGGCCCATACATGCCCACATGCTGCAAAGATAGAATAGTGGTTGGAATTTTTCTTTCTTAGATCAAAACACTAGGAGATTTTAAAGGTTGTAACGGGCCCATACATGCCCATATGTTCAATCTAGGATAGTTTCATGATTTTTTCTAGATTACATCATCATAGGGAGTTAAAGGATAGTAACGGACCCACATGTCCACATGCTAGCTTCCTAGGGCTTTTGAATTCTGCAAGGTTGTACCAATGACATCTAGCTAATTAGGTAATCAAACTTTTGTAAGGACCAAGCGAAGTCCACATGCAGCAAGGTGACATCTAATTAACTAAAACTTGGCACACTTTCACTCACACAAAAAAGTCACTCATCACTCACATAGCCTCTTCTCGAAACGTGGAGGTCTAAGTAAGTTTCCTCCAAAGGGATTCCGAAAATACCCCATCTTTTCTTGATAGGACTATCCACTCCCACTTTTAATCAAACGAGGTTGGTTCTCAC
>ML789601.1:345415-356927 GCA_009831015.1 Picea engelmannii | reverse complement strand
TGGGTTATACCTCAAGAAATTTTATGCTTAGAAGTAGTCATTCTACTTTAGGTTATTTTTTCTTTTTAGTGTTTTTAATCTTTTTTCTCCTACCCTCTCATCTAAACTATCCTTTGTGCTATTGACAGATGCTTCCTCCACCATCCTACCACATTGGTTACGCCGACGACGTTAGCCGTTGGACACAAAATCTCGTTTCAACAGCTTGGGCTCTATACACCCCCTCACATGAAATGCTACATTCAAGCGGCATATGTTTGGGGCCAACAACCAACAACTAAGCTGAATACACTGTGGTCATTGGCCTCCTGGCCGACGCCCAGCGTCATCATATTTGTCACCTTCGCGTCTTCCTCGACTCTCAACTAGTCGTTCTCCAGCTCAACAATGTATACCGTGTACGCGATCCATGCCTCTTTCGCAAATACCTGCAGGTTAGGCTGTTATCTCGACATTTTGATTCCATTACATTTACACATATTCCAAGACAATTGAATCAAACAACAGATGAAATAGCTAACATGGTGTTAGATTGGCATATATCACATCAAGCTACACATACATAACACATCTCATAAATCCTGTCACAACATATAGATAGAATAGACATCATCATCATCATCAACAACAAAACACACATGTAGACAACATCAGGATCTCAAAATATATAAGGCCTATCAGGCCATCCGAATGTTTACATACAAAAATACATGTGCCCGCAGGCCAGCACAACACCTCGGTACAAAAATTGGCTCACCAGCCTAAATACAACCAAAAAGAGATACATCATACATTAGTCATGGTGCCTCTATCGCACCACCACCTTCTCCTCCCTCAGGAGGCAGTGGTGGCCCACCACCACCTGTCCCAGGTGTTGGTGGCGGAACACCCACAGGACCCTCTTGCCCAGGCGGCAGGCATCCACTCGTCATCGCAGCAAGAACTGTTGCTCGCCGCACTATGGCCCGCCATGGTGGTGGCACCCCCACACACTGCTCCAGGAAGCTCTCATCCTGGATACGTGTCCACATGCCCTCAGGAACATCCTGTAGCACCGTCTCCAGACGACTGCGTATTTCATCGAAGTCCACTCCGGCTGCTGCCAGAGGAGCATGTGATGGCCCCGCACCAGGGTCATCGAACCGGCGCCTCCTCGCTTCCCTCTCGAGCTCTGTTAGTCACCTCGTGGCATCATCCCGTCGACGTCTCTCTCCATGTGGCAATCTCTCCAGATCTCGACGAGCCGGCGCTCTCTACATCTCCACCTCGCGTCCGTGAGGTGCCACATCTGCACATGCACAAAACAACAACAATAGATAGTATCAGCATCTATATCATATACATATGGAATGATATCTTAAAAGACAATATAAAGAAAAAAACGTACCTCGATGGTCAAAAACCTCCCCTGGAGGCAACACCATGTCTGGGTCACCCCGGAAGTCCATCCCTGCATAAGAGTATCGAAGTACTACCTGCGGCATCTGTCGCCATATCCATGTCGCATCTGCTGAAAAATAGTGGCCACCCTCACCACCACCGTGACGAACCAAAACTGTAGACCACTGCCTCAATCGCATCTCTCAGGCCCCCGGCATCTCCAGCAAAACCCTCAGGCGCAACGTCGGCACCCTCTTTACAAATCAGGCCACTAAGATGGACCCGAAAGCAAACTCTCCTCCATCAGTGGATCAATAGTGGTACAACTGCGCCACCATCCTAGCATGTAGCGTCAGTCCCCAAGTGAACTGCTCGCCATCCAACACTCTCTCTAGCACCAACAGCTGGCCACCACTAATCCGTTGGGTCGCCAGTGACCCGTATACTCTTACAATCATCGTCGCTATACAGCGATGAGCTAGGGAGTTGATAGCACTAATGCTCACCACAGTCCTAGACATGAAGTCCCGACCTGAGCAGTATCTCTGGCCAATCTCGGCCAGTGGAGTAGTCCTGGGCAATACCGGCTCCGCTGGTAGGGGCATTCCCCAAAAGGGGAGCCCAGTCAGAAAATATACATCCTCCACCACAGTGAAGGGGATCTTCTCTCCTCGCACGAGAAAGCAGTGCAGCTCCGGACTCCACATCTGGAGCAGGAACTGTAGTAAATACTCCTGTGCCCATATCAACGGGCACTCAAATAACTTTAGCAACCCACAGGTTGCTAAAGTCGCTCGCACCCCCGGCCCCTCAATGGCCACAGCATCTCGCAACTGGGCCCAGTCTTGCTCTCGCCACCGCACTGGCATCGTCACTGCTGGCCCCCTGCAACCAACACAGAGTCCTATATCAGATCAGATAACCATCAACAGCATCAAAAGGACTCATTTTTTACCCTTCAAACCTTGCCTCCTAGGCACGGTTTTTGTTCCCATAGGCGTGCACCCATGCGTGCCTGTTCATTACACAGGTGTGCCTATATACGTGCCTGTACACTGAACAGGTGCACATCAATGCGCACCTATTCACTTCACAGGCGCACCCTCATGCGCGCCTGTTCATTTTACAGACGCACATCTGCACACGCCTGTCAAACATACAGGCGTGCACCGATGCGCGCCTGTTCAACTCACAGGCGTGCCCCTCGGGCGCACCTTAAATTCCCCCTACCGCGCACCCATGCACGTGTGTTCAGTTTACAGGCGCGCACATATGCGCGCCTTTCACCGAATTGCCCGCGCATGTGGGACCCACACCCCCTAAAAACCTCTGTACGACCCTACGTACAAACCCTGCCCAAAAATTGAAACCCTATTTCTATGCAGGATGCTCAGACCACTAACCTGATACTCGCAGAACGTCAATCGGATGCCTCGTCCTCTCCGAATCTCCAAATCTCCTCTGAAATCTGCTCGTCCAGTCACTATTGCAGCAGGTACAAATGAGGTGGCAATGTGGGCCCTACAACTATATATAGGCCTTTTGCCAAACTTCCACTCACCATTCTGGGAGCCCAAGGTGTCCATTTTTCAAACCATCTTCAGCCACGGGATCAGCATCCCGCCACCTACATCATAACTATCCCTGGGTCACTTTTCATCCCAAGCCCCCGGGGCGCCTTTTTTTCATATCATGGCCAGGTACGCACGCACATTGTCACATTTGTCAAAAACATGCTCATATCTTTGATTCTCTTCAGATATTGTTCACTTTGGGTATTTGGTTGTTCTGTGCGCAGGTACTTGCTCATCGGTCATCAACATCATTCCTTCAGGTATATATTCAGCACTGGCATGTAGTCTCTCCCGCTATATTGCATTTACATTTCCATTCACACCCGCTGATATTGGCCTTTAGGATACTCATTATCGGCTCTGCAGTACCCACACCTCCATTTGCATCTTCGATACTGTTACCCGGTAGCATTCTTACCCACATGAGTTGTCCCATTCATAGTACCTTTTGGCACTTTTGACACTCATGTTGTTCTTCATTACCCTTTAGGGATGGGAGTCCCGATAGTCTTTCATCATGTCGAGCATCAGCCACATACTTCTTCTCCTCCGTTTGCTAGCTTTCCATATGGACTCCCAGGTTATCTCTTCACGGTTCTATTTTTTACCTGCCCCTCCGCAGTATCATGAACCCTACATTTCATCCACAATCAGTTTTCCCATCTATGAACCTAACCTTCATTTCACGTTCTGCCTACAGAAACTCACCAATGGGGCCCCCACCCTTCATCAATTTCCCAAGAAAATTCTGCCCTCCCTGGGGCACTCATTTCACACTGGGGCACCCGTTTCTGTATTTGTACATTTCTCCCCAAATTATTCATTATTTATTGTACAAACGCCTTTATTTCCAGTCTTTACATTTTCTTTTGTCATCACCGTTGGCGACTTGCTTCCTTTTGACCACACGCAACCCATGTCACCCTTGGTTGGAGCATTTCTTCTCATCTACCTTTGCCGACATCCTCCATATCTTCAGAGTACTCCACAGGTCATTTACCTCTACCCTCTGCATTTATTCACCTTGTCCCGCCTCTGGCACAACTCATCACCGGTCTTGTCGTCCCCCTGACCCTCGACCTTGTTACCCGGTTGCGACCACTTTTTATCTCACACATCCTCCAACCAAGGGAAGTCTTGAGTCTTCTCACTTTTTGACTTCATCCATGTACCTCTGCCACTTCCTCACCTCAGTAGATTCCATGAAGTCCTTTTCTTCTGGGAGTCGCGTTACCCTTTTGTCGACATCAACACCATTTTTTCAGAAGGGCGACAGTATCTTGATTCTCATTTTCCACTTAATGAGAGATCTCGGACGGCACAAGGAGAAACACTATTACTCCCTGCTGTCGTTGGCCCCCATAACATTCGACGCCAACACTTTCTCATGTTATGGTGGGTCTTACTTTGCGACTATTGCAGTTATTTCTATCATTTTCCGAAGACCTCTAAACTTGGTAGGGCCATCAATGCCCACATTATTGCCGATACTTATTACCGCGATCATTGCCTATTATTCAGAGTATGTTCCTTTGCAGAATTGTCTTCTGCCTTTATCATCACCGCCCCTGAGGGTGCTGTAGTTTTCTACACCAACACTTCAGTCATATTTTTTCAGAGTTACATAACACAAGCATGGGGCATGCCCGCCTCGTTTGTACACAGTTTTCTATTTTTTTCACACCTCTCAGAAGATCGGGTCCTACCGATTCCTTTTTTTTCTCCAACGGATCGCTCTATTGCTCTCTCTTACAACAACATTCTCAGTAGAAGAAACATTGATGGATTTCGGCTATACGAATGCTCCTAACCTCATCCATAAGGGGGCATCTATTATCACTGAAATTTCATCCGCACATGGCAACAAGAACTCAGCATCATCAAACAGTAATGAAGTCATTCATGGCACTGAATTAATTTCATAGCATTCCAAAAAGGTCAAAAACTATACAAAGTAACCAAAAATTGAAGGGCGCTTTACAGAAGTTTGGTGCGCGCGCACAGGCACAGAACATGAATGTACCATGCGCGCATATGCGCACGATGCGTGGTTGTTGGCAAAAAAACCCACGCACCTTCTAAACGGTGCATTTATTGAATTGGTCGGCCTCCCAACCACTTATGGATCAGCTCCCAAGCCTATTTGACCTTCAAATCTGAGATGAATCCGCATGGTAGGCTGGTCAAAGACCTAATGAAGCCCTAAAGAGCCCCTTTTCACACTTCAAAGGAGTTACATAATCACCCAATGCAATGCTATAAAAAGCCATGAAGAAACATCATTTTCTCAAGGAATTTCATGTAATGTTATGTTGCCTAGATTGTTTGAAGGACTCACTCCTTTAAAATAACACATTGGTACCATTTCATTGAGCCATCCACCTCTCCATTGAGTGGGTGTGCTAGGAGTTATTTCACCACCATTTGCATTTTCTTGTTGTAAGGAGAGCAAGCTTGTGAGGGTCAAAGAGCCTTCCTTTGGAGGAAGAAGGGACTCATAGTCCCCTTTCTTCATTGTGCTTTGATTTCATCAATAGATCAGCCCAAAAACATTGGTGATATTGGTCTTTTTGTGTTTGTTATTTCTTTATCCATATGCTCATGATTTTAGTTTGTATTAGTTTAATTGTTGCTTATATTTTTGTTTTTCTTTCTCTAACTCTTTCCTCTACAGCTGTCATGCTCAGCACGACCCAACTGGGCATGTAAGCACCTCTTATTTGCTCACCAAGGTGACGAAGAGTGTGCAAACAGTTATATTCCAAAATTCAGAGTGATTATAGTCTGTCTTAAGCTCAGAATAGTGAATTGCTACATATCATTGTAAGAGAAAGCTCAGAGCTCCAGGTTGCCAAGTTTTATTAAGATCTGATGCCACACACAAATGAATCAATTCCTCATAGGTTCGAATCAAGATGATGGTGTTAACCTCGCCAAAATAACTGATAAGATGACTCTGGATTTTGAGCACCAATTTAGTAAGCAATTCCAAGTTTTCTGGTAGACATGTGACAGAGTTTCCAGAAACCAAATTAACCTGTTCCAGATCAGTAAGAGATGGAAATCATAATAAATCATGCTCTATATTTATAGAAGAAAAATCGACAGTTAGAGGTTCATTCCCAGATTTCAAGGAATTTTGTCAATAGTTAAAAGAAGACTTCCAGAAATTCATGGACAGACAAAGTAGGTGGTTGAAACATTTTCAAGATTTGAAAGTATTCAATTGTAGGTGAAGCATTCGATGGAGAAAGATCATCCCAGATTTTGTGCATTCCCGTCATTATTCAGGAGGTTAATTTCGGGCTTAATTTTCAAACAAACCGTAAAGCTTTCACTGAAACCGTTAAAAACCCACCTCCCAACATTTACATTCATCCTGGAGGGTTTGCAAAATTTCTCAACGGTTCTGGAGAAAATTGCATCTGATTAGAACGAAAGTTTCCAGAAATTTCTAGTGACAGAGCGTATGGCAGGAGGGGAAAATTTACATCATTGGCAATGAATCTCCATTTCTTGGAAGTCAAGTCAACTCCAGATCTCAAATGATCATCAGAAGAAATAAAATCCAGATTTAGAATGATATAATTTTATATAAAATGGATTATCAGAAGAATTTGTGGGAGAGGAGACCCGAGAGGGAAATTTGGGCAGAGGCCTGTATATGAATCATTGTAAGCCTATGGGCAGTTTCATTAAGTATTCATTCCTGACATTGAACATCCCTATGAATTGTGATATCAAATTGTGATCTTTTTGTTTTCCATTATGCTTTTCCTCTTGCTTGAATGAGTTACATACATTGAGAATCAATGGATGTCCATAAACAATAGATTCTTGAGTAGTAAAGAATTTGTTGTGATCTGCCTATTGCTTGTCTACTTTGTTCAAGTACCTGTCAAATCCATTTTGCAGAGAAAATATATGTTTGGTGGTTGTTCTACTATTTGTCACATTCTCCATTCTTGCATCCACCATCATATAAGTATTTTTTGTTATATGCAGTTCATTGGCCTTCAATCTAACATGGTGCTTACTTGACTCCATGCCCAATGGTATATATCTGATCTAAAGTTAGTTTATTGCCCTTTCCCTTTCTCATTTAGTCTCGTTGATCCATCAAATCAATCCAAAATCTAATTTCCATCTACAAAAAACTATTGCAATAACTAAGATGTGCTAGGATTGACCCTATAACAGTCTAGGGGCAACTTCTAGCACTAACATCTTTTGGTGTTGTTGTCGGGGATGAAAGTGAAGATATCTTCCCTGGGAGAACAACAACGAGGAGATCTAGATTTGGGTGGTGAAATAAAGGTCGACACTTTAGACTTTTTATCATTCACCTGTCGACTCCACATGGTTGAAGAATCCATGTTTAAAGTTTTACTGGTGACTCCATTGTTTCAACATGGCAAGTTCAAGTACTGATCTAGTTGCTTCATTTACAAAGATAACAGAGTTGGTGACAGACCCTTCTTTTCTTCAAGATTTTAAAGAATGGATAGGTATGTTTTCTTATGATGAATGGGAAGAAAATGATTCTTCAGTTTTATCCTCTTTTTTAGATTCTTACAATGTATTTAGTGAAGAGGATACACTTGTTTTTTTTTTAAATCTTCTTAAGGAACTTGAAAAAGAATATGAATGTGTGTTAGCTCAGAGAAATTCCCAGGATTTTTCTTATCAGAACGATAATTTTGAAGTTCAGAATCATCAACAAAACATTGTTTATTCATTGACTATCAATGAACAAGATCCAGACTTTAACGCACAGATTCATGTTCCTTTTTTTGGGAATGTTGAGGAAATTCAAATTCCTCTAGAAATTTCAAGAACCAACTTCCTGAGTTCTTTGTTCAAGGAGTTGATAATCATGAATCAATTTCAAGATCTTCATGTTCAAAAGTCTGCCATAATCCACCAGCTTATGATGAATGCAAAGAGAATCATCAACAAGGAAACGAGGCATACATTTTCTATCAAAGTATTCTTCCTGGTGATTTTTATGATCCGGTTGCATTATACATGGATATTTTTGTTATCTCAGATTTTGTATTACTTCTACACCATGAATATCAGTTTCAGCTGTATTTTGAGTAATATTTTCTTATATCACTATCAATTCTAATATTTCAAGACCGATCAGGAGTCCAATCTCTCAATCAGTTGCTTGATTGGTTTCATTGGAAATATCATATTACTTAATCAAGAAAGTGGATTGATTAGTGTAGGTCTATGTACATAAATAAGCTCATCACAAGAGCATGTATTCCTGTTCAATTTGTCATTAGTAGAGAAGTCGTTTTTAGATATGATTTGGATTTTCAGTGTGAGTTCAGTTTGTAGTGTGATTTTCAGCTTGTGGTTGCTTTTCAGTTACAAATAATAAGCAGAGATGGCTTAAGGGAAACGATGAGTAGGGTTATAGGTTGCAGAAAATAGTTTGGTTTGCAAAGTGGTTTGATTTCAGTTTTTAGAGCAGTGTTTTCAGTTTTGTTTTCAAGCATGGTTAAAGTTGCAGAATTTGGAAAGAGGATTTACATGGGCAAAGATTAAGGCACAGAGTCTATAGGTTCTTGGAGCCTTGCAAGAAGGACTCCATCCCCAATTGGAGCCAGTGTTAGTACTCAAATTCACAGTATTAAAATTTGGACTTTTGGTCATGATAGGCATGCTACTAGAAAAGTGATATTCCTGCAGCACCATCATAAAACATTATATCACTTCCCAAATAATATTTGAATTCTTCGCCATGGTTTTTTTCGTGCCATATCTAGATTGCTTATTTTATTTAAATAAAATTGTGGTTTGTTATTAAACCCAAGTGCTAGGGAGACTATCCGAAGGCATTCTTATGATTTTTATAAAAGATGGGTCAGCAAGCCCAAAAATATCCATACAACCATTGTGCCCAGAACCTGCATCAACACAACACATTGTTAGAATCAACGATATATATCAACGTTTCTTACCATTGTGTTGGCAGGAGAAATATCCTATCAGGTCTATAGCAGATGTGAGACTCTTTTTTAACCCTGGATTTTGGGGGCAACCCATGTATTATTAAGACCAAACAGTTTGACATTCTCCCAGAAGGTTACTTGGTCATTAGTTCTCGAGGTAATGTTTGTCTAGGAATCCTCAATGGAAGTGAAGTGAATAATGGTGCCACAAATATAATTAGAGACAAGCCACCCACTACATCATGCACATGCGCAAGTTATAAAAGGAATCTTGTGATTTTTGAGATTGGTTATATTCCAAAATTCTGAGTGTTTATAGTCTATATTAAGCACAGAATAGTGAACTGCCACGTAGCATTGTAAGAGAAATCTTGGACCTCCAGGTTGCCAAGTTTTATTAAGATCTGATGCCACATGAAAATGAATCAATTCCTCCTGGGATTGAATCAGGATGATGGTGTTAACCTCGCCAAAATAAATGATAAGATGACTCCAGATTGTGAGCACCAATTTAGCAAGCAATTCCAATTTTTTTGGTAGACATGTGACGGAGTTTCCAGAAACCAAGTTAACCTGTTCCATATCAATAAGATATGGAAATCATAGTAGATCATGCTCTATATTTCTAGAAGAAAATTTGGCATTTAGAGGGTCATTCCCAGATTTCAAGGGATTTTGTCAATATTCAAAAGAATACTTCCAGAAATTCATGGACAGACAAAGCAGGTGGTCGAAATATTTTCCAGATTTGAAAGTATTCAACTGCAGGTGAAGCATTCGATGGAGAAAGATCATCCCAGATTTTGTGCATTCCCGTCATTATTCAGGAGGGTAATTTCGGGCTTAATTTTCAAACAAACCGTAAATAATTTGCTGAAACCGTTCAAAACCCACCTCCCAAATGGATCCATTTACATTTATCCTGGAGGGTTTGCAAAATTTCTCAATGGTTCTAGAGAAATATGCGTCTGATTAGGATGAAAGTTTCCAGAAATTTCTAGTGACAGAGCATATGGAAGGAGGGGAAAATTTTCATCATTGGCAATGAATCTCCATTTCCTGGAAGTCAAGTCAACTCCAGATCTCAGAGGATCATTAGAAGAAATCAAATCCATATTTATAATGATGTAATTTTATATAAAATTGATTATTGGAAGAATTTGTGGGAGAGGAGACCCGAGAGGGAAATTTGGGCAGAGGTCTGTGTACAAATCATTGTAAGCCTATGAGAAGTTTTATTAAGTATTCATTCCTGACAATGAACATCCCTATGAATTGTGCTATCATATTGTGATCTTTTCATTTTCCATTCTGTTTTTCCTCTTGCTTGAATGAGTTACAGACATTGATAATCAATGGTTGTCCATAAACAATAGATTCTTGAGCAACAAAGAATTTGTTGTGATCTACCTGTTTCTTGTGTGCTTTGTTCAAGTACCTGTCAAATCCATTTTGCAGAGAGAATATTTGTTTGGTGGATGTTCTACTATTTTTCACATTCTCCATTCTTCCATCCACCATCATATAAGTATTTTGTCTGATATGAAGTTCACTGGCCTTCAATCTAACATGGCATTTACTTGACTCCATGCCCAATGGTATATCTTTGATCTAAAGCTAGTTTATTTCACTTTTCCTTTCTCATTTAGTATCGTTGATCCATCAAATCAATCCAAAATCTAATTTCCATCTACAAAAAACTATTGCAATAACTAAGATGTGCTAGGCTTGACCCTATAGCAGTCTAGGGGCAACTTCTATCACTAACAAGAACTATGACTCCCAAGGTCATATTTCCCGAGGATAATTTTTTTGAGGTCAAAGTTTTCAGGGTCATAGTTCTCGAGGTTAAAGTTCCTAAGGCCATAGTTCATGAGGTTAAAGTTCCCGAGGTCAAAGTTTAGGAGGTCATAGTTCCCAAGGTCAAAATTCCTAAGGTCCAAGTTCTTAAGGTCATAGTTCTCGAGGTCATAGTTTCTAATGTTAAAAATTTTGAATTCATATTTCTTAAGGTTCAAGAAATATGACCTCATTAACTTTGAACTTAGGAACTATGACCTCAAGAAATTTAAGCTTGGGAACTATGAACTTGAGAAATTTGAACTCAGGAACTATGATGTTAGGAATTTTGACCTTGGAGACTATGACCTCAGGGATTATGGTCGTAGGAACTTTGACCATAGTAACTTTGGCCTAGAAAACTGTAAACTTAAGAACTATGAACTCATGAACTATGACCTCAGGAAATTTGGCCTCACGAACTATGGCACAAGAACTAGTTCAAATTTCTTGAAGTCATAATTCTAGAGGTCATTCATAGGTTTTATGTTAAGAACCAAACATCAATATAGCATAGAAAAACCTTAGGAAAAGTACTCAACGCCTTGAAAAAGAGATAATTTCAAATAATAAGCCTCTTCGAGGGGGAAACCTCCTTTTACCCCACTTCAATGTTCAATTACAAGATGATTCAAAATGAAAATGTCTCCTTGGTATATATAGGAGACTAGGAGGTATAATTACAAATAATGGCCTAAAGCCGACATAATTAAAATAACATTACTAATCTAAATTACAACTAATGGCCTAAAG
>ML789601.1:307374-333285 GCA_009831015.1 Picea engelmannii | reverse complement strand
AATCTTAAATTAATGTGATCCTTTTTCCAACACATTAATTTAAGCATCTAATTCTTAAGTTCATTTTTTGGGTGCATTCATTTGAATGTAAAGTTATAGTGTTCATTTTTAGATTGCATTGATTTTAGTATCAAAATTAATATGATCCTCTTATGGTGCATCAATTTAATCATCAAGTTCTTAAGTGCATTCTTTAGGTGTATTGATTTCAACATAGAGTTATTATGTCTTTCATTACATTGAATTGGTTTCAAAATATAGTTATTAACTTCTTTCTTTGAATTCATTGATTTATGTAATGCATGATAATCTTCCTTCTTAAGGTGCATTGAATTCAACGTTTTCTATGTTATGTGGTTGCATAGTGTGTTGAATTCAATGTTTTATATGTTATAGGGTTGCATACACGTGGTGTAAAAAATTTAACATGACATAATCATGTCTCTTCATAATTTTGAAATTCAAGAACAAAGAAGGGTAGTGCGAAAACAAGGTAAGAGACACAAAGAGAATGAATGACATGAACAAATGGAAGAAAGAAGAAACCAACATATTGAACAAAATAGCTTGAAAAGAGAAAATCAATCACAACATATGGCTCTATAACAAAGGGGAGAACGAAAGAAGACAAAATACCAAACCCAAAAAAGTGCAAGGGAAAAAACATAGAGATAGAACTATGAAATATTTATTGGGAGAGATTTTGGGCATTAGAAAGTCTTACTTGATTGGATATGTTGAACATGCCCATAAAATTTAGTATCTTCATGAGAAGATCCTCTTAATTATTTTTCCTCAAAACATTGTTGTAGTATTTAACATATCTACATCAACAATGAACTTTGCACTTCATATACACCAATGAAGGACATGTCCAATTTACAAGGGTTGCATTTGATTAGCTTACAAGAGGAGATAAGAGTTTTTAAGTTCATTCTTTACATGCATTGGTTTAAGTTTAGAGTTATTATGTTTCTTCTTATGTTGCATTGGTTTGAGAATACAATTTTTTCTTTCTTCGAATGCATTGATTTCTATAATGTGTGATAATATTCCATCTTTTGGTGCATTGAATTTAGTGTTTTCTTCTTTGTTATAAGGTATGTTTATGAGTAAAATATTGAATATAATCATGTTTCTTATAATGTTGAAATTGAATAAAAAAGAAGATTAGTGCAAGAACATGTTGAGAGACATAGAGAGAGTGATCACATGAACAAATAGAAGTACAAAGAAAAAATGATTGCAAATGGCATAGCTTGAAAAGAGCGAATTTGTGGCAACCTATGACACAAAGAAGAAAAAATACCAACCTAAAAAAGTGGAGTGACAAAATCATAGATATAGTTCAATATGGACGATTTATTGTGAGAGGAGAGACTTTGGGTGCTAGAAAGTTTTATTTTATTGGAGTTGTTAAACATGCCCATGAATTGAGTCTCCTCCTAAGAATATCCCCTTGATTCTTTTGGCCCCAACTTTGTTATGGAATTCAACATATCTACAACAACAATGAACTTTGCACTTCATATACCAGTGAGGGAGATGAACAATTCACAATGGTCACATTTTATTAGATTGCAAGAGATTAGACATGTCAAATATGTTCTTATCAATGAGATGAATTTAATTGGAAAAATGTTGATAACACAAATTGATGATCAGTTTTGTCAAGCATTTCTTGAAAATTCATCTATTACTTTTAGAGGGGGGTCAATTATATTGGTGGGTGGTTTCAATTTTATTTATTTATTAAGAATATAGCTTTGAAAATTGTAGGTGTGATTGTAACTAACTTAGATCCATCTTAACCTTATATCTACCAAGAGGGGTCAAATATCTTGAGATACAAACTTCTCTTCAAGTTGTTAAACTCTTAAAAAAAATTAAATATGTCAAAAAAAATAATCTTTTTTATGTTTAAAACAAATCTAAAATAAAAATAAATTTAATTTAATTTAATTTATCCATTTAATATAAACAAATCCAATAAAATAACTTAGTGAATTATAACTTAGATTATAATTTTCCTTACCACTATTTATCACCACACTGGGCTCATATTCTAAGTGACATATTGATGATCTTGTAATGGATATTGAGTATGTTCTAAAGTTTATTGTACTTTTTAAAGTTAGTCATTTGTGATTTAGTTATTTGTTATCATTTAAGGTTTATTGTACTCTTTATAATTAGTCATTTGTCATTTGTTGTCATTTATTAATTAGTGTGAATTATAAAACAAATTATAGTTATATTTGTTAGGTTCAAATATATTAATTTGATTATTGAATAAATTATATATACATGTGTGTGTAAAAATTATAATAATTTTTTAATTAAAATAATATAAATTATATTTTTAAATATGTATATGTATATCAGGGTGGTAAGTGAGGGAGGGGTGTTGTTTAACGCAAGAGATCATGCTAATCCTCTTTCACCTAGAACATCGGTCGCTCTTCAAATAACCAATTTGAAGCCTATGCATTACTCCAAGGCCTAGTCCTAGCAAAAAATAAAGGCATCATTAATCTCACAATGGTCAGAGACTCCAAATTAATACTCTCTCATGCAAGACATAACTATGTTCCAAAGAATATTCATCTTCGAGCTCTCCTCAATAGAATTCAAACATACATGAAATCATTTAAGGAAATCAAGTGCTTTCATGTCTTAAGAGAAAATAATCAAGAAGTCGATAGGTAGGCCATCTTAGCCATCAGACAATGAAAATGAATTCTTTCAATAAATGGATGTCAACAAAATGAAATAATCCCATGAGAATCCATCCATACACAAAAATACTTAAATGGGGAGGCCTTTGGCCCTTTTCCCTCATGTGAGGCCTAGAGATAAATTATGTTTGTTGGTTGATTTGGGAAATTAAAAAATGGGGGGTCCCCCCTCCCTTATGTGAACCCCACTTAAGAAAAATACCATCCAATCATACATTATCAAGGGGAGCTGTCATGGTACCATCTCCTCCCTATGTGTGTGTGTTTGAAATACACTCCCACAATCCTTCAATAAATCCTTTGAGCTCAGGCCTGTCTTTTCCCTAGTCTCTTCCCCTCCTTTCTCTGTGACGTGGGATGTATCTGGTTGTACTATGCTCTATTGTAACCAGGGAAATGATTCAAGAAGGTTGTATTATGGGGATAAGGAATCAGTTCGTATGTGGGAATTTAATTGTAGAGGGTGGTGACGTAACAACAATGGCAAAGCTCGCATGCGATGTTCTAATTATTCAAGGAATGGCTCGAATTATGCATCAATTTCAGTCTGCTTTAGTTTTGGAGGTTTGGGAATTCATCTTTTCTACATTGTTTTGTTTGTTTCTTCTTGGGTCCAGAGGCCCAAGGAAATGGCATCCAAGGATTCATCTCAGTGGAATCCCAGAGTGGAACAGTTGGAGGCAGACTAGGTAAGAATTCAATCCTTGTTGGGTATGTGTTATATTCTTTCCACAATTAGTTATAGTGTTTGCTATGTTGCACTGGGAGTGCAAGGGAGTTTGAGGGGGGTGATATCCCCCCTGTGTGGGTGCAATGCCCCCGAGAATTTTTTTTGCATCGGGAAACATGTCGCATTTTTGCCTCATTTTTCGTGTCACATTGATTTTTATGTCCATTGTTGGGCGGTTTTTTGGCACATGGTTTTTTCCAATGGTTTTCTATTTCCGATGAAGGAATTAGGGTTGTTGACTAATCCAGGTCATTGGGTTAGGGTTTTGTATGTCGGTGGATCCTATATGTATATTTTATTGTAAACAATGTATCACTATGTATGAATATAGAATATGCTAGTTTTCTCAGTTTAGGTTTCTAGAGGAAAAATATCTCTCTAATGTGTGTATTTGCCATTGTATATTTTGTGTTCTTTTATTGAAAATATGTTTGGAGTAAAATAGTGTACAAGGTTAAAATCTACATTTGGTATCAGAGATTTGTTGGCTTCAGGGGGGATGCTTTGTGGTCAAGGGTTTGGCTTGGGACTATGATAAGCCTTGTTATAGTGGGAGATCTGTGGTATTGATTTTTCAGGTGAAAAGAAATGGCGAGCAGTTTGAAAATGGAGATCGAGAAGTTTAATGGGAAGCGTTTTTAGCTATGGAAGCTCAAGATGGAAGATCTTTTGGTGGAAAAATATCAGTGGATCGTGGTGGATCTAGGTACTGTACCTATAGGAAATTCAACAGATGAATGGAAAAAGTTGGATCGAAAGGCGAAGAGAACAATCTAACTGTGTCTCTTAGATTTAGTATTATTGAATGTGTTAGAAGAAGCTACAACCAAATATTTATGGGATGAGTTGGGGAAGTTGTATTAGTCTAAGTCCCTAGTAAATAAACTATTCCTGGGAAAGAAGGTGTATAACCTAAGGATGAGAGATGGAGACTCGATGGCAGAGCATTTGAATTCCTTCAATACTATGGTAAGTCAGTTAGTATCTGTTGAGATTAAAATTTCAAATGAAGATAAGTGTATCAGTTTATTGTGTTATTTAATAGACTTGTGGGATAGTCAGGTTGTGTCCATAGGTAGTAATACAACTGCCTTGAAGTTTGATGAAGTGGTCTCATCCTTGTTGTCGGAGGAGATGAGAAAAAAGAATATGGAAGGACAAAACATAGATGCATTATTTGAAAGAGGACGCTCCCATGAAAGAAATAGATCTAAGTCCTCAAGTGGGAGATCTAATTCTAAGGGAAGATCTAAGTTTCCCAGAAAGTTTGTAAAAGTATGCTGGAGATGTGGAAAAGAAGGGCACTGCAAGAAGTAGTGTAGATCCAAATTTGAGAAAAATAAGGGATCTAAATAATCTCCTTCTACAGAAGAAAATACCTCCAACGAAGAAGGAGGGGATGTGTACTTGGTTTCTTCAAGCACACATGTAGATCATGAGGTATGGTTGGTTGAATCAGGTGCATCTTTTCATATGACTCCCCACAGGGAGTTGTTATGTGAATATGAAAGGTATGATGGAGGTAATGTTTTCCTAGGTGATGATTCGATAAACAAAATCATAGGTAGAGGAAAAATCAAGTTGAGGATCATATATGGAAGGATTAGAACACTACATGGTGTTATTCACATTTTAGGATTGGCCAAAAATTTGATTTTTGTAAGCAAAATGGTCGATATAGGGGTAAAAATAATATTTGAAAAGGAAACCTGCAGGATTGTTCAAGGAGCAATGGTGATACTTAAGGGAGTTCAGTTTGGAACTCTATATAAGTTGCAAGGAAGCATTATTCGTGATGGGTGTAATAGTTCAATTGTTCCTAATATTGGAGTTGAGGAAGAAAGAAATCCTATAGTCTCTGGAGAAAAGGTTATGGTGTGGCATCAAAGACTGGGGCATATCAGAGAGAAGGGTCTTCAACTACTACATGGTAAAGGTATGGTTTAAGGTATGTATAAATGCTCCCTAGATTTTTATTTATGTGAACATTGTGTGTATGGGAAGCATAATCGGGTAAGATTCCCCTTTGGTGCAATGAGGGCAGAAGGAATTTTATAGTAGTTCACAGTAATTTCTTTGGACCTGTGTCGGTTCCATCATTGGGAAAACCTATGTAATATGTCTCATTTACATATGACTTCTCGAGGAATACTTGGATATATTTCCTCAAAAATAAATTTGAAGTCTTTGACAGTTTTAAAGAGTTTAAGGCTCTTGTTGAGAATCAAAAAGAGAAAAGAATTAAGGTGATGAGGACAGATAATGGCAGAGATTTCTACATGAATGAATTTGAAGAGTTATGTAAGGAGTGTGGTATAGCAAGGAAGAAGACTACTCCATTAACAACTCATCAGAATGGAGTTGCAGAAAGGATGAATAGGATGTTGATGGAAAAATCAAGGTGCATGCTCAGTGGTGTTGGGTTAGGGAAATAATTCTAGGAAGAGGAAGTGGGTACTACATGTTACCTAGTCAACAAATCACCCTCATCAGTGTTGGATGACAAGACTCCACAAGAGGTATGGACTGGTAAGAAACCTTTTCTCACATATCTCAAGGTATTTGGCTGTGAGGCCTATGTTCATGTTTCAAAGGAAAAAAAGAATAAGCTAGATAAGAAGGTTGAAAAGTGTATCTTTATTGGGTATAAAAATGGTCTCAAAGGTTATAATATTTGGAACCCAGAAACTAAGAAGGTTGTGTATAGCCGAGATGTGGTATTTAGAGAAATGAAGGATGTTGTTAAATAGGAAGTCCTACCAAGTAAGGAAGAACCGGATAAAATAGAGTTTGATTTAAAGGATGATGAATCAGACTCTATAGAAGAACATGAATCAGAAAAATAAGATCCTCATACTCCAGTATTGAGAAGATCAGTCTGAGAAAGAAGGTTGTTGGAAACATATACTGCATTTGATTTTTGTTCAAATTTTTTTTTGTCTATCACTGATGATGATCCTAGAACTGTCAGGGAGGCATTGGATTCATAGGATGGAAAGCTATGGAAAAAGGCCTTGAATGAAGAAATGGAAGTATTGGATAACAATGAGGCTTGGGATCTAGTGGAGTTTCCAACTAGAAGAAATCCCATTGGCATCAATTGGGTATTTAAAAAGAATAAAAATGCAGAAGGAAAAGTGGAGAAATACAAAGCTCGGTTTGTAGCAAAGGGTTATTCCCAAGTTGAGGGAATTGATTTTGGTGAGATTTTTTCTCCTTTTGCCAAGTTAACTTCTATAAGATTTTTGTTATATGTTGTTGTTTCATTTTATTTTGAAGTAGAACAGATGGATGTGAAGACAACATTCCTACATGGGGATCTGGAAGAAGAAATCTATATGAAGCAGCTAGAAGGCTTTGTTGTGAAGGGAAAGAAGGAGCTGGTATGCAAGATGAAAAAGTCCTTGTATGGTTCAAAACAATCACCAAGGATGTGGTATCAAAAATTTGACACTTATATGTTGGGACTTGGCTTCACAAGAAGCAAAGAGGATCACTATGTGTATTTTAAATTAATTGGTGATCATTTGATTTATTTGGTCTTGTATGTGGATGGCATGCTGCTGATAGGAAACAACAAGGAGATTATCCAGGATTTGAAAACTCAATTGTCCTCTAAATTTGACATGAAAGATCTTGGTGCTTCAAATTTCATTTTGGGAATGGAAATTAAAAGAGATCGGAAAAAGAGGAAACTCTGGTTAAATAAGAGAAAATATGTCGAGACAATATTACAGAGGTTTAATATGCGTGAATGTAAACCAATCAAGGTCCCTATTCCTATTGGTGTAAAGTTATGTGTGGATCAGTGTCCCATGGCAGATGAAGAGGAGGATGACATGTCTCGTGTTCCATTTGTGAGTGTAGTTGCCATTTTTATGTATACAATGGTATGTACTAGACCGGACATTGCACATGCAGTGGGAGTTTTGAGCAGATATATGTCAAAACTAGAGAAGGAGCATTGGAAAGCAGCAAAAAGGGTTTTCAGGTATTTGTGTGGCACTGCTAGCTATGGATTGTGCTACCAAGGAAGACTGGGATTGGACAGAGTGTTGGACATACATGGCTTTGTGGATGCAGACTGGGCTTAATACGGATTTATGAGCAGAACAAAATGAATAACAGACTAAATACAATAACACATAGATACAAAAAACAATAATAGATAACTAGTGAACAATAACTTCTATTGAATAAATGAAATAGGATGGAAATATAAAACTGCAGAACTGAAAAAATCTTTCTCGAATGGTGGTATCTATCTTTGAGAAGAGATGTGGCTACTACACACATTCGTCTGAGAATAATGATTACAATGAGGCTCTTGATGCCTTTTTAACATTACTCATGAATGCCAAAACCCTATACATCCAAAAACCTAACCTTAGGAGGTGAAACACCAAAATTTATGTGGGCCCCAATGGGTAAGTTGGTACCTCAATTTCCCCGGGTCATATCTTTTGCATACGACCTTCGTTTTAAGCAAGTGATAACCCATTGGAAAGGTATTTTTGAGAAATACACATTATGTCATCAAACTCTAACTATGCCTAGGGAAAAAAAAACATTGTTTAGGGCCCCAAAATGGCCTTGGAAGTATAGAAAGATACATACTGACATGAAAACATCCAAAATAATCCAGTTGGATTAGGTGGGTGGCCACCAATATCCACCTGGAAGCAGTGTAGGGCTTTAGAAATCCCTATAAGTGTAGAACCCATAATTACAAATAAGTATAGAAGAACGTGCTAAACTAAAAAATGTCAAGAGGAGCCAGTTGGAATAGGTGGTTGGCCACCAATATCCACCTGGATCAGAGCTGGAGATATGTATCATAGGAGATGTACAAGAGGGTATGTGTTTAACCTATTTGGAGGAGCAATAATTTGGATGAGCAAAAGATGGGTTGTAGTGGCACTTTCAACTATAGAAGTTGAATACATGGAAACCACTCATGCAAGTAAGGAATCAATATGGTCACAAAGATTGTGTTCAAGTATTGGGTTGGTAAAACAAGATGTAAGGATAGATTGTGACAATAAGAGTGCAATTTTTATGGCGAAGAACCTGGCTTATCATTCAAAGACAAAGCATATTGATATTCAATATCACTTTGTGAGAGACATGGTTGAAGAAAAGAAAGTGGTGTTGATGAAGGTGGACACTTTGAAGAATGTTGCGGATTAATTAACAAAATCTATGAGCACTCAGAATTTCTCTTGGTGAGAGGATCCATGGGCATTGTTTCCCTAGATTATTAACTATGTAACCATATAACCCCCTATATGCAAAGAAAACAACAAGTGGGAGAATGTTGGGTATGTGTTATATTATTTGCACGATTAGTTATAGTGTCTGATGCGTTGCGCCAGGCACGCATGGGGGTTTGAGGGGGGTTCTAGCCGCCCCCTTTGAGGGTTTGGAGGCAGCGCCTTAAGAATGTTTTTCTCCTCGGGAAACCTGTCACATTTTTTCCTCGTTTTTCGTGTCGCATCAATTTTCATGTTCATTGTTGGGAGGTTTTTCAGCACATGATTTTTGTCGATGGTTTTCTATTTCCGGTTAAGGAATTAGGGTTGTTGACTAATACAATTCATTGGGTTAGGGTTTTGGATGTTGTTAACTCCTATATGTATATCGTATTGTAAAAAATGTATCACTATGTATGAATATAGAATATACTGGTTTTCTCATTTTGGGTTTCCAGGGGAAAAATATATGTGTAATGTGTGTATTTGTCATTGTATCTTTTCTATTCTTTTATTGAAAATCTGTTTGGAGTAAAATATTATACAAGGTTAAAATATACAATCCTCTCCCTGCATATTCTATTTAATGGTCTATCTGTTCACTTACTTACTATTATGGAGGAATATGTTTCTCAAAGGAAATATATCAAGAAACTCATGATGAATGTGCTACTCTAGGATAACAATGGGAGGAATTTCGCGACAACCCTCACTAGAATGACATTTCAAGGAATTTAGAAGAAACCTCCTCTTCGCCAACAGTCCCATCCTAGCTTGATATGAATGCACCAGCTCTAAGAAATGAGTACCGATACCAATCTGGTTCAGTCCCAAATGGTTCTTCTACATTCTTAATTTTTGTATAAAAATATTGGGCATCTTTTACAGAGTATATACAAGAAACTTTGAATTCTTGTATCAGGTGAAGAATGTAAAGACAATGGTAGTTACAGTAGTGGCCCTTCAAGAGGGAATTTTGGATATTTCATAGGCAAATTTTGAATTCATGTACCTCTCTGTCGACTTTTAATGTTGCTCACTTTTAATAAAATTATTCCCCCTCTTTCTGTTTAAAATAACATGTATATGCATATTAATTAATTAAGAATTGTATGGATTTTAATTATTTATATTAAACATTGTGATTGATATTTAAATTTTATAGTGATATTTATTTTTGTGTTCATTTGTATTTTAATATGATGATGATGATGATGATGATTAACATCCACTAAGACGTAATTGGTCTATTGGACCTTAAGAGGGTAAGTGATTACTTGCGATTCTTTAGAATTTTTTCTTTGTTCTTAAAAAACATTAAGAGAATCTTTCCAATATCACAATACTTTTGTTGAGTTAAAAGGTTAGGAAGGTTGGTAGTGTGACAAATATTTTGAAAATGAGATATAATATGGGTATAGACTGGACAATCTAAGAGAAAATGATTTTCATCTTCAACCTTCTTAGTGTCACAAAGGTGACACACTCTTTCATCCCATGGCATTTTAGGAATTGACCAACACCCAATTTCACTATGGAGCTCACGAGAATTTCTTTTTATCTTAGCAATGCTTATTTTTTTCTTTACACTTGGCTTAATAGATAGATAATTTTGATCTTCTATATTAGGGTTGATTACATCCTTATAATACCTTAATTTTATTTTTTTCTCTAACTCTTTATCACACCACATTTTATCCTTAAATTTTGATTTGACGATTTGCTTAATAGTATCTGTATCCTACAAAATGGTGTCTTCCATGATTTCCCAATAATTTAGCCAAGACCAGGCATCTTTATGCCATCCTCGCTTGAGTCGATGGTGGTTATGACTTGATTTTGAAGAAATTTTAGGAAGTCTCTTGTCTTCCATGTTGTTTAACTTGTTCTTATACATTAGGTATCTAGTCATATCCATGATCTCAATGGGGAAGAGGCTTGTTTCTAAGAGGAGGATGGGATAGGGCGTATTTCCTTTAATTTTGATATTATAGGTTATAAAATTCTTTTTGTATTTTCTCTATATTTCTCCAAGATTCATGAGAGATACTACAGCCCCAAACTTCACATTCATAAAGAATAACAACTGTAACAAGAGTCTCAAAGAGGAGTTTCTTCTTATCCCAACTCCAAAGATCAATTGATTTTAATCCGGATTTTATGAGCAGAACAAAATGAATACAGATTATTAACAGGTGCTTAATGAAAAATAACAGAGATACAGTAAAACTAGTTTTCTATTCAATAATGAAATAAGTTGAAACTATAAAATAGAGCGGAAACAAGCTTGCTGGAATGGTGGCGGCTTATCTCTAAGAAGAGATGTGACGGTTGCGGGCATTTGCAAGAAGAAAATTACAGTGAGGCTCTGAAGGCCTTTTTACAATAAACCAGAATGACCAAAGACCTAGACATCCAAAAACCTAACCCTAGGAGATGAAGCACCAAAAGTCATGTGGGCCCCATTTGGGTAAGTTAGTACATCAACTCCCCGGGGTCGTAACTTTTGCATACGATCTCTGTTTTAGGCGAGTGATGACCCGTTGGAAAGGTATCATCGAGGAGATTAATTTTGGAGGCTCAATCATGCCTTTAGATAACATTGTGGAACTCGATCCTGAAAAACCTTCATTTAGGCCCTCAAAATGGCCCCGGAAGTTAAAACTGCTAAAAATAGTAAATTGCCAAAATTGTCAGAAAAATGTTTTGAGCCAGTTGGAAAAGGTGGGTGACCACTGATATCCATATGGATCAATATTCCCTCCTTATGAAGAAATGGTCTCCATTACGTTGAGGTCCCCCGTCAGATGAGGAAATTTCTGTTGAATTTGGCCCCGGGTGAGCCACTTGCCTTGGTGGAGGAGTTGCCCTGCTTTGATGACTCGATAAAGTTGGATCCTTTGTTGTCGAGTGACCTTGATATATGTGTCCACAATTTGATCATTGGATTCATGTTGTATGTAGTCAGGGTTGAGCTCTGTTGGTGTCAGTTGTTCTGCTACTTTTGAGGTGTCCAATAATAGTGGGAAATAAGGGCGAAGGAGATCCACGTTGAACACTGGGTGCAGGCCAAGGAAGAGAGGAATGTTGAGCTCAACAGCATTGTCCCCCATGGCCTTGGTGATATTTTATGGCCCATAACGGAGTGGGCAAAGCTTCCGATGGGGTCCTATAAGGCGTTCTTTCTGCAAGTGCAACCAAACTTTGTCGCCCACCCAAAACTCATGTGGCACCCGATGTTGATCATGGCATTGTTTGTACTTTTCATTGGACTTTTGTAGGATATATTGAACCTGTTGGCAGATGTGTTGGATCCACTCAATGAATCAGGTGGCTTTGTCAGCTTCAGTTGGAGTAGAATATGAGTCAGTCGAGGTGACCGCGAGGGGAAGTGCAACATCTATGGGACCTAATGGTTGGAATCCCAGCCCCACCTGAAAGGGGCTATGGTCGGTTGAGCTATGAAGGGCTTAGTTGTAGCTATGTTGGACATAGGGAAGGATCTCATCCCATGTGCGAGGGTTCTTTGAATTATACATGTGAAGGATATGCACAATCATTCGATTTACAGCCTTGGTTTGGCCATCTGTTTGGGGGTGGAAGGTCGTGGATTTGGTGAGCTTGGTGTCCAGTAGTGACTAGAGGCTCAACTAGGATGTGCTAAGAAATAAAATATCTCGATATGAGACAATGGTTTGTGCGATTCCAAAATGTACCTAGACTCGTTCAAAGAAGAGCTTGGCAGTGGCCTCTACTGTGATGCTCTTCTTGCAGGAAACCAGAATCGCCATCTTAGAAAAGCGATCAACAACCACAAAAACACAATCATTTCCCCACTTGGTGGACGGGAGGCCCGACATGTATTCCATTGAGATGGATTCCCATAGCCTGTCAGGAGTAGGAAGAGGGGTGTACAGGCCCTATTTCTTAGTGGTCGATTTGGAAATAACGTAGACAGTGCAAGACCTAATATACTTGCTGACCTCCTGTCAAAGTTTCAGCCAGTAGAAATGTTTCTGTAGCATCACCACTATCTTTTCGATGTCGAAGTGTCCTACCACCCGACTGTAGTGGGCTTCCCAGATCAGATTTGCTTGCTCACTTGATGGAACATAGATATGGCCTAGACGACACAACAACCCATCTTGAAGATGGAAATTATCGACAATTGCGTTTGCACCCAACATTTGGTAGGTGGTGGCGAAATCAGGGTCTGTCTCATAGAGTTGGGGCCATCCAGATGTCTCATGGCTGCAAGAGTCTAGCACCATGGAGAGTTCCATGACTAGCGGTCTGCTGAGGCAATCAGCGACGCGATTGGTGCTTCCTGTTTTATACTTGATGTTGAGGTGGAATTGTTGCAAGTATGTGGACCACTTTTGATGGCGGACATTCTATAATTTTCCCTGTGTTTGCACAAACTGCAATGGCTTATGATCAGTGTGGATGATTGCCTCCTTCCCAAGAATGTAATGTCTCCACTGGCGGCAGGCTTGTATAATGGAGTACATTTCATTGTCGTAAGTAGGGTACTTACGGACAGTATCTGACAGTGTCTCACTATGATAGGCCACGGGGTGGTTGTGCTGAGTGAGAATGGCTCCCACAGCATAGTCTGAAGCATCTGTCTCAATTTCAAATGGATGTTGCAGGTCTGGTAGTGAAAGTATTGGGGCTAAGAACAAGCGCTACTTCAAATCATTGAATGCTTGTTGTTGGGACCGGCCCCACGCAAATTTATCCTTACCACCACCCCTATTTATTTAGCTGAGGGCCCATGCAATATGGGAGAATCCCAACACAAACCTGCAATAGAAATTAGCAAGGCCCAAGAATCTTCGAAGCTCAGTGAGTGTTGTTGGGGCTGGCCAGTCACAGATGACTTGGATCTTGGCTAGATCCACATGTACGCCATGTTGATCAATGATGTATCCCAAGTAATGGACCCTGTCCATGCCGAAGGAGCATTTTTCCAAGTTGGCGTATAGCTTGTGCTGCCACAAGGTGTGCAGAACCTGTTGAATATGCTGCAAGTGTTTGACCCAAGTCTTGTTGTAAATTAGAATGTCATCCAGATACACCACTACAAAAGTATTGGTGAATGGTCACAAGATATCGTCCATCATCCTCATGAAAGTGGCTGGAGAATTTGTTAAACCAAAGGGCATGACCAACCATTCAAAATGGACTTCCTTTGAATTGAAGGTAGTCTTCCATAGATATGTCTGTTTTATCTGGACCTGGTGGTAGCCAGAATTCAGATCAATCTTACTAAAGTATTTGGCCCCCGTGAGTTGATCAAGAAGGTCGTCAATTCGGGGAATTGGGTACCGGTTTCTGACTTTGATTTTATTTAGAGCCTGATAATCAATACAGAGTCACCAAGTTCCATCTTTCTTCTGTACCAGCATGATTGGGCTCCCGCAAGGTGATGAACTGGGACGGATGTGCCCTTTGTGGAGCAGTTATTAGATCTGTTGCTTGATCTCCTCATTCTCTAACAAAGAGTGGCGATAGGCTAGCCCATTGGGAAGCGATGCGTCGGGGGTCAAATTGATGGGGTGCTTGAATTGGAAGTGCAAAGGTACCCCTGTAGGTGAGGATAAGATATCTGAGTATTCTTCCACGGCCTTATCTACTTGCTTTTTCTGTGTGGAGAGGTCAGTCGCAGAGACCCTGGATGTGGTTGTGATATTTCTCTTATTCTGAGAGCGAAACACGAAGAAGACAAACTTCCCCGTCTAAGAGATGACCTTCCTACATTTCTTAGCAGAGATCAAGGAAATAGCAATAGGTGGGACTACCTCAGGTATCATGTACAATTTCCTGTTCAAAGTAATAATAACACTATGAGGCCTAGACTCATATACAGCATGATGTTTCCATAAATAAGGTTGGCCCAAAAGAACATCACAAACTTTGAGAGGAGTAACATCACATAATAACTTGTCTTTGAAGGGCTTGATGTCATACGACATTCGACACTATTGGCTAACACAGAGATCGCTTCCTTGGCAGAGCCATCCAATAGTGTAGGGTTGTGGGTGTGGCGTTGTTGGAAAGGCAAGCTGCTTGATGAACTCTATTGAGATGAGGTTCTTCTGGCTACCGCTATCAACGATGAAGTGCGGTGGGCTACCTTTTACACACATATATGAATGGAAGAGGCACTCTCCTTCTTCTGGCTCGTCTGGTTCACCAAGCTGGATCTTGGTGGTAGCAACGGTGGCACTGGGTTCCGCATCAATGATCTGTCTTCCCCTTTCTGGTTCTGGCTCAAAGTCATAATCTGCATCTGATTCAGAGGCTTTCACTTCGGCCACCAATGACTGCTTTGAGCGGCAGTCAGCAGTGTTATGCCAAGGGCTCTTATGGAAGTCACACCACTTCCCGATATCTTTCTTTGTCTTTCTGGTGTCCTTCTTTGCTTGCATCTTGGACTGGTTGTCCTGATACTGTCCATATTTTCTCTTTCCTTTGTTCTGTGGGTTGGGGACACCCTTTCCCAACTTTTTTTGTGAGGGGTTCCCAGGCCAAAATTGTCGCATCTTTTGTTTAAGCTTCTGCTCAATTTTGATGGCATATCGGTAGGCCGCGCCAAAGGATGAGATTTCTAGAAATTCCATTTCGGTCTGGATGTATCTATGCAGAGCACCGTGATACTTGAGCACCATATGTCGCTCTGAATCTTTGATACCCATCTTGGTGAGCAAGGTATGAAATATATTTGTGAAATTGGGCATTGCTTGGTCTCTTTCTTGCCGCAGTGTGGTCCATTTGGCATACAGGTCATCATAACTTTCGACAGGGTAGTATTGTTCCTTAATAGCATCCTTGAAGGATTCTCAGGTGGCTATGATTGAAAATAATGAGGTTTCCTTTGTTTCCTTTTGCTCATAGAAATTTTCCCACCAATCTTTGACATGGGGAACGACTTTGAGGAGCGCAAAAGTAATCTTTTCTCTATTCAAAAAGTTATGGACAGAAAAATACCCTTCTAGTAGATTCAACCACTTTTCTACAGCATATGTGTCTATCTGACCTTCAAATATAGGAATATCGAATTTTATTTGTACCTTGAAGGGGGTGGCGCCTCCGTTCGAAGAAGATGTGTCGCCTGTTGGTAGCCGCCGAAGGATTTGCACGAAACTATCCATCATCTCGTTCCTCTATTGCGTGAGGGATTCCTCAATCAACAGTTTGAAAGGATCTCATGTCCCAACATCTTTCTTTTATCCTACCATGAGAGGTCACTTGGGCGTGTGAGAGCTTTTTTCCTCAAGAGAAACAAGCTCAAGACCCAACTCTTTGTACTCCGACCTCGTTGGGGACATGCATTAAGACGACAAGGAGCAGACGGCTCTGATACCAATGATATGGATTTTATGAGTAGAATGAAATGAGTACATATTATTAACAGGTGCTTAACACAAAATAACAGAGATATAGTAAAATTGGTTTTCTATTCAATAATGAAATAAGCTAAAACTGTAAAATGCAGCGGAAACAAGCTTGTTGGAATGGTGGCGGCTTATCTCTGAGAAGAGATGTGACGGCTACGCGCATTCACAAGAAGAAAATTACAATGAGGCTCTGAAGGCCTTTTTACAATAAACCAGAATGCCAAAAACCCTAGACATCCAAAAACCTAACCCTAGGAGATGAAGCGCCAAAAGTCATGTGGGCCCTGTTTGGGTAAGTTAGTACATCAACTTCATGGGGTCGTAACTTTTGCACATGTTCTATGTTTTAGGTATGTGATAGCCCGTTGGAAAGGTATCGTTGAGGAGATTAATTTTGGGGGATCAATGATTAATTAGGCTATCATTGAAGAACTCAATCCCGAAAAACTCTCATTTAGACCCTCAAAATGGCCCCGAAAGTTAAAACTGCTAAAAATAGTAAATTTTCAAAATTGTCAGAAAATTGTTTTGAGCCAGTTGGAAAAGGTGGGTGGCCACCAATATCCATCTGGATCATATTTACAATTGTTTTCAAGCCCATAAGAAGCTTGTCATCCCCCAATAATCCTTTTCTTAATGCTATAATTTCAATTAAGCTTGTGGTGAATATCAATCCCAAGATATTTCTACGAATTCACTTCCTCCAAGTTGTTGTTGTCATATACGAAGGTATCATAAGTGATCTTATTGGATTTAATAATCATGACCTTAATCTTATTAGTATTAACAGTCATACCCATATTGGAGCAAAAATCCTTGAGGATTCTTAGTTGGTTTTCAATATCATGGGGACTCCTTGCCATAAGAACGATATCATCGGCATAAAGAAGAATATTGATGACTATACCAGTGAGAGTAGGGTCAACACAACCTACTTTTTCCAAACAATCTTCTAACTTGTCAATTTAAATGCCAAAAAGGGTAGGGGACAAGGGACAACCTTGTTTGACTCCAATATTGCAGTTAATCTCTTTTAACCATCCCTCAATGTTTTTAAACTTAGCAATAATGTTCTCATACATCCTTATTGCAACAACCCTCAACTCGAGAGGCACTTTTATCTCTTCCAACCTATTCCAAAGGTTTTTCCTAAGAACCATGTCAAAATATTTTCTAAAGTCAACAAAATAACAAAAAACATAGGTTTTAGTATTGCAGAACTCCTCTGCAATGATCCTAAAGGTAACGAGATGGTCCACAGTTGAATGATATCTCCTAAACTCGACCTGGCCTTTAAATCTTTTACCATGACTTTCTAGCCAAAGGCTAATCTTCTTTTCCAAAATAATTCCATAAAGCTTGGCTAAAATTGAGCTAATCCTAATGGTCCTATAATTAGAGAGAATGTTTTTGTTCCCATTTTTAAAAATAGGAACAATGAGGCTTTGCATCCAAGGTTTAGGGAAGCCCTGCTTGACTGCTAAATTGAAGAGCTTGTGTATGTGAGGGATAAGGATAGGCCCTCCGATTTTAAAAAATTTAACTTGGTAGCCTTCAATGTCCTTAGCTTTCTCATTTGTAAGTCGCTTAACCCCAAACTCTATGTCATCTAAAGAAAAAAATTCTTCCTTTGTAGGGACAATAGGAATGGTGTCCATGGAATTAGGGAACTCGTAAACAAATTTAAAGTAGGCATTCCAGTCCCTTAAGGGAATCCTATTATTTTCTTTAGTATTGCATTTTAGAATTTGGCTCCAAAAATTAGTAGGATCCAACTTATATAGTTTTGAAAGTTGTTCTTGCCTTTTATTAATATAGTACCTTTTTTTCCTTTTAATTAGGGTTTTGTACATATTGATCGTATCGATTTTTAAGGACTCATTAAAAGCATCCCTAATGGATTTCCTAGCAATTTTACATTCTTTATCATACCAAGGGTTGGTCATTCTATTATTCTTTTTATAGGACACCTCAAAAGAGAACTTGTTTATGGAAGTGGAAAGGGTAGTTGTAAAATTATGATAGATTTCTTCAATTTTGTCCTTATAAGTTAGGAGATTTAATTTACTATTTAAATCCTTTAAGAAAATGTCAAATTCACTTTTGTCAAAGCATAAATTCCTTTCATTATCATAATTCTCTTCAATGGTGCTCATGTGCATGGAAAATTTTAGAGTTAGGGTTAAAGGTTTATGATTAGAGTCGGGCTCATGGTCATTTAAAAGGTCAAAAGTTGTTATTTGGTTGGAAACGGGGATATCATATATCAAATAATCTATGACACTACTACCTAGCCCATGAATACAAGTCATCTAGTTGGAGTTTGGCCACATCATTACTTCAATGCAAATTATTGGGTCTTGAGAGTTGCAGAACTTTGTTGGTTGTGGAGCCTGATTATCTTCCTGATTCATAGGTCTTTGTTTTTAGTCGTATTTATACCCCATGAATACTTTACACCCTAGAAGAATGTACACTCCTCCACACGGGGGAGTGCAGGGGGGTTACCCCCCCTGCAGGGTCCAGAGGGGGCTATCTCCTCGGTTGGGGGGTCCGGGGGTAAGCAAGGGTTCAGGGGCAAAGATCACAAAGGAAAATTTTCCTTGTAAATGTATATTGTAATTTCATTATAAAAATGGATTGTTCATTATAAGGTCACAAATCTGACGGTAGAAGTTATGTTAGGGCATTCTTCCCTAGAAGGAAACCCTCTTTTATGAGGGAAATGTATTGATGCTATGTATTATTGTGAATATTGTACTCTGAGTGAGGAGACTGTGAGAGAAAGAAGAGAAAGTTACAACGGATATGGTGTAGGTTGTATCGCTTCATTTGCTGGATAATAATAAAGGAAGGACTTGGAAATTTCTCTTGTGGACGTAGCCCACACTGGGTGAACCACGTATATTTGTGTCTCTATTGTATTGTGTATCTTCTGTGTTTTATTTCCACATTTTTTTTTATTTTATTGCTATGCAATCCTATTTTTCTAACAACTGGTATCAGAGCGAACGGTAACTCGTAGGAAAAGAGGGTTCCTGGTTCGAGTGGTAGCAATGGCGAAAGATGGAAAGTTTAGGGTCAAGAAATTTAACGAACAAAACTACCAGTTATGGAAGATGCATATGGAAGATTATTTATATCAGAATGATCTATTCCTACCATTGGGTAGAATAACAAAGAAGTCAACGACCGTGAAGGATGAAGAATGAGAGATTCTTGACAGAAAGGCTCTAGGAATGATACGATTGAGCCTGGCAGCATCAGTGGATTTCAATATTTCGAAAGAAAAGACAACGAAGGAGCTTATGGACGCATTGGCTAAATTGTATGAAAAACCCTCAACATCCAATAAGGTATTTCTAATGAAGAGATTATTTAATATGCAGATGTCAGAAGGTGGATTTGTTGTAGATCATTTAAATGAATTTAATATAGTTACTAATTAGCTAAGTTTTGTAAAAGTGGACTTTGATGATGAGGTCAGGGCTCTTCTAATCTTGTGCTCATTTCCAGAAAGCTGGAACGACTTAGTCATGGTTGTAAGTAACTTTGTCTCTGGTTCAAAAACTTTAAAATTTGATGATGTTGTTAGTGTTATCCTTAGTGAGGAAATCCGACAAAAAATCTCAAGTGAGACATCAGGTAATGTGTTAAACATGGAGAACAGAGGAAGACAAAAGGATAGAGGAAAGGGCTCAGGAAACCGTGGGAACTCTAGGAAGGGTAGATCCAAATCCAAACTTGGAAATATAGAGTGTTGGAATTGTGGGAAGAAAGGACATCTGAAGAAAGACTGCGGAGCTCCAAAGAAACAAAGAGATGGACAGTAGGAGAAAAATCAGGAAGAAAATGTAACATGTGATGTGTTACAAGATGATTTTCTTCTTTCTATAGATAATATTTTCGAGTCTTGGGTAGTAGATTCAGGGGCTTCATTTCATGCCACACCTCATAGGAAACATTTTGTAGATTATGTTCAAGGTTATTTTGGACAGGATCATTTGGGTGATGATGCACCATGAAAAATTGTTGGAATGGGAAAGGTAAAAATAAAGCAAAGGAATGGAAACCAATGGTTTTTGAAAGACGTAAGACATGTTCCTGATCTAAGGAAAAATATAATTTCAACAGGGCAGCTGGAAAGTGATGGTTGTATATCCATATTTACAGATAAGGTGTGGAAGGTCACCAAAAGGAGAGAAGGTAGGTGCATTGTATTTATGTACTGGTAATATTAACTCTTATATCTCTTTAGCTTCTACAAGATTAGATACAGCGCAGTGGCATCATAGTCTTGGACACATGAGTGAGAAGGGGATGCAAATACTTCACAAAATAAATTTGTTTCCAGATCTTAAACAAATTGATTTGGATTTCTATGAGCATTATCTTTATGGAAAACAAAAGAGAGTCACATTTCTTAGAGTTGGAAAAGAAAAGAAGAGTGAAAGGTTAGAGCTTGTGTAAACAGATGTATGGAGACCATCTCAGGTATCATCTCTTGGTGGCTCTCGTTATTATGTTACTTTTATTGATGATGCAACTATAAAAACTTGGGTTTATTTCATTCGACAAAAATCTGATGTTTTTTATACTTTTAAGAAATGGAAAGATTTGGTTGAGAATGAGACAAGAAAAAGGTTGAAGTGTCTCAGATCAGACAATGGAGGTGAATATTGCAGCAAGGAGTTTGATGATTATTGTTCATACCATGGGATTCATAGAGAGAAGACAGTTCTAGGAACACCAAAAGAAAATGGTGTGTCAGAAAGGATGAACAGGACAATCATGGAGCGAGCAAGGTGTATGAAATTGTGTGTTAGTTTCCCCTTACAGTTATGGGCAGATGTTGTAGATAAAGATGTTTGTTTAATAAACAGAGGACCTTCAAGCTCTTTGTATGGTGGAATTCTATAGGAGGCATAAATAGGTAAAAAGGTAAACTATTCTTTTTTGAAGACTTTCGATTGTGAAGAATTTTTCCATATTGATAAAGATAATAGAACAAAGCTTGAGGGAAAATCAAATAAGTGTACATTTATTGGATACGGTGTTAATGATTTTGGTCATCTCTTATGGGATTATGAAAATCAAAAAATCATTAGGAGTAGAGATTTCATATTCAATGAGAAGGTCATGTACAAATATCAGTTGCAGGGAAATATACAAGAAAAAAAAAATAGAATATACAGTTCTTGATGAGATTACCGAAAAAGAAACTCCAAAGGTAACAGAAAATCAAAATGTACAACAACAGGAGCAACATGTACCTCAAACTCCTGCAAGTGTTGTTAGAATATCTACTAGGTTAAGTAGACCCCCTGAATGATACTCTCCTTCATTATATTCTGGTAAACCAGAATTTTATGAAGAGGCAATGCAAGTAGACACTAAAAAGAACTTGGAGCAAGGAATGAAAGAGGAAATGGATTCCCCGGTAAATAACCAGAATTGGGATTTGGTTCAGTTGGATGTAGAAAAAGAGCCTTACATAATAAATGGGTTTACAAGTTGAAGGAAGAAGATGGAGGCAAAAAACGATACAAGGATAGACTTGTTGTAAAGGGGTTTGCACAAAAGAAAGGTATAGATTTTGATGAAATATTTTCTCCTATTGTTAAAATGACTTCAATTAGGACTATTTTAAGTCTTGTGGAAGTAGAAGATTTGCATCTTGAACAGTTAGATGTAAAAACAACTTTTCTCCATGGGGATTTGGAGGAAGATATTTATATGCAGCAACCACATGGTTATGAGGTCAAAGGAAAGGAGAATTTGGTATGCAGGTTGAAGAAGAGCTTGTATGGACTAAAGAAAACTCTAAGGTAGTGGCATTTGAATTTTGAAAGGTTTATGTCAGAACAAGGCTATAGTAAATGTCATTCTGATCACTGTGTTTATTTTAAAAAGCTAGAAAATGGAAGCTATATTATCTTTCTATTATATGTAGATGACATGCTTGTTGCAGGGTTTAATATGCATGATATAAATTTTCCCAAGAAGAAATTAGCTAATTCATTTGCAATGAATGATTTGGGTGCTGCAAATAAAATCCTTGGTATGAGAATAACAAGAAACAGGAAAAATCACAAATTGACATTGTCTCAAGGTGAGGACATAGAGAAGGTGTTGGAGAGGTTTAAAATGCAGAATGCAAAACCAATTAGTACACCTCTGGCCAACCATTTCAAATTAACTAAGGAAATTTGTCCCAAGACACAAGAGGATATAGAATACATGTCCAGGGTCCCTTATTTATCAACAGTTGGCAGCTTGATGTATGTGATGGTTTGCACAAGACCAGATATTGCACATGGAGTGGGAGTTGTGAGCAAGTATATGAAAAATCCAGGTAAATAACATTGGGAGGCAGTAAAGTGGATTCTCAAGTATTTGAGAGGTATTGTTACTCATGCATTATGTTTTGGAGGTTCAGACATTATTCTATAGGGATATGTTGATTCAGATATGGTAGGTGATAAAGATAGAAGGAGGAGCACCACAGGGTATGTTTTTACTATAGGTGGAACAATAGTAAGTTGGATTTTGAAACTGCAAAAGGTTGTTTCACTTTCAACAACAGAGGCAGAGTATGTTTTTGCTACATATGTTAGTAAAGAGATAATTTGGTTACATAGGTTTATGGAGGAATTGGGAAAAAATGAGGAGAATCGCAGGTTGTATTGTGACAATGAGAGTTCCATTAATCTTGCAAAGAACTCAAGCTTCCATTCGAATACTAATCATATACAGCTCAGGTACCATTTCATATGATCTGTATTGGAAGATGGACATTTGAAGTTGGAAAAGATACACACTAGCCAAAATCCTGCAGACATGTTAACAAAGGGAGTAATCAGGGAGAAACTGAGTTCCTTCTCAGTTTCAGTTGTTTTTCAAGACTGAAGATGAAGATGAGAAATTTTCCAGGTCCAAGAAGGATCATAGTCCATCATATACAACATCGGTGGAGTTGTTGAGATCAATCTCCAAGTGGGAGATTGTTGGTCGTGGAACTTGATTGTATTCCTGATTCAGAGGTCTTTGTTTTTAGTCATGTTTATACCCCATGAAGAATTTACACCCTAGAAGAATGTACACTCCCGAACGCGGGGCAGTGCATGGGGGGGTTACTCCCCTGCGAGGTCCGGGAGGGCTATCCCCCCAGCTGGGGGATCCAGGGGCAAGCGGGGGTTCGGGGGAAAAGCCCCCGAAGGAAAACTTTCTTTGTAAATGTATATTGTAATTTCATTGTAAATTTGGACCATTCATTATAAGGTCGCAGATTTGACGGTAGAAGTTATGTTAGGGTTTTTTTCCCTAGAAGGCAACCCTCTTTTATGAAGGAAATGTATTGTGAATATTGTATTCTGAGTGAGGAGATTGTGAGAGAAAGAATAGGAAGTTACAATGGGTTTGTTGTAGGTTGTATCCCTTCATTTGTTAGATAATAATAAAGGAAGGACCTAGCAATTTATATGTTGGATGTAGCTCACACTGGGTGAACCATCTATATTTGTGTCTCTATTGTATTGTGTATCTTCTATGTTTTATTTCCGCATTTTTTTTATTTTATTGCTCCGTGATCCTGTTTTTCTAACAAACTTGACCAACTCGATACCAAACAAATTCTCAATTAGGTCTTTAGAGCTTATTTTGTAGCTATTAGATAAAATAAGGTCTTCATCTAGCCATAAAGGATTATGGTTGGAATCAATACTTAAAAGAGTAGTTTGTTTAGTTGCAGTCCTAACATTAATGTCTCCTAGCAGGAGGATATTACCTTCATTTTTCAAACTATAAATATCTTGTTCTAAATTATTATAGGGACAATTGTTATATACATTGTTTTTCTTATAAAAAGTAGAATTAATAGGTGAAAAATGAAAAATTTCTATATACATCTTCTTAGCATTGGTGTCTGAAATTTCTATCCAAAATGTATTGCTTGAGAGGGTCAATCTTATGAAGTTGAATGTGAGGAGAAATGTTCTTTCTAATATAACAAGTTGTGCCTCCTATCCCTCTACAGTGGAATTTTTTGTTCCATGTCGACCACAAGACAAATCCTTCTATGTTAGGGACCTTAGACTCCTCATGCTCCCAAGTTTCAACTAGACAAATAATATCATTATCACTCGAGATCCAACTTATCATAGGACCTTTGCACCATGGAAAGCCATGACAATTCCAAAAAAGGATCTTGAGTGTCCCAAATTCCTATTCATTTTTATCCTTTTGGTCTCTATCCCTAACAATAGCTTTTCGATTTCTAACTATTGTCCATTTCCTCCTTTTCTGAATTCTTTTACCTTTTGAACTTCCTTCCTTAATTCAACTTGGTCTTCAGGAATGAGGTCTTCATTTATAAATATTCTTGACCCGTTTAAGCTCGAATATTTAGTAAGCATGCTATATTTATGGTCATTACATCTTACTTTGACACGGATCAACCTATCTTTGTGATCAATTATTTTTTCTAGCCTCTTTGTTTCTATGAGGTAACTTGTATCAATTTGTGATTTATTATTTAATTCTTCTTTTACTATTGCTAACGTATCCTCATCTTCTTGTTCTTTTATACCAAAAATTATGAGGTTTAAGGCTCTTTTGTTATGCTCATGGCCAAGTTCTATTAGCTTATTCGTTTCCTCTTTGGTATGTTTGATATCCAATTTGTTTTCCATATAAGTTGTTGGTTAGTTTTTCTTCTATATATTTAATCCTATCTCTCAAGTTGTGATTTTCTTCAACCTTTGATTGTTTATGTTTTTCCATTTCTTAAATCCTATCCTTCATTATCTGCAATTCACTATTGAACCCTAAAAATCTATCCTCTATTTGAGTTTGAATGATATCTTTGAAAAGTCTAATTTTTTTTATTAATCATTGCTTCTAGCTCTATTTAGGGTTTTGAGTCTCTTTCTTGACTCTTTTTTTTTTCTATATATTTTGGTGTATTCCTTTATAGTTTTACTTTATTTGTGTTAATAAATTTAAATAACATGTTTGTGTATACTTTAGCTTTATGGGAATCAACTATAAAGTTGGGTTGGTTGTGATTTAATTGAATTTAAATCACATTATGGTATGCATTTTTAGAGATTTTTTTGGAATGTTTAATAATTGAACACTATTCAATTTTACATTCTATAACATAGATATGTTTTTCCTTATTTTAAGATGTTTGATTTTAATATTGTATTTTTTAATTTATTTACTTGAATACAAGTTTGTTATATAATTAAATAAGTTTATTATTACATTAATATTTATCATAAATTTAACAAAATTCTATTTAAAAAAAAATATATAATATTTTGATGTTAAAAAAGTATGGACAAAGTAAGTGAATATCATTTAAATAAAAAAAATATTTATATAAATAACTATATTTAAGAAAAAAAAATAATAATAATAACTTTAATAAAAAAGAAAAATCGGTTCTTATTTTATTTTTTATATCCTTCAATGAAACAATAAAAAATAAATTTTATCTAATAATGCCCGCCCCTCCCACCCCTCCCACCCTCTATAGAGGGTGGGAGAGGGGGACATTATATAGAGGGTGGGAGGGGGACGCGTTATTAGATAAAATTTATGGGGAGGCATTATTAGATAAAATTTATTATAAATTTTATCTAATAATCCCCCCCCCCTCCCTATAGAGGGCGGGAGAGGGGGACATTATATAGAGGGTGGGAGGGTAGCCATTATTAGATAAAATTTATTAGGAGGGGGGGGCATTATTAGATAAAATTTATTATAAATTTTATCTAATAATG
>ML789601.1:263171-273401 GCA_009831015.1 Picea engelmannii | reverse complement strand
TACCCAAAAGCTAGCGACACCACACAAATCAGTGCCACCTAAGGTGTTCTGTCCCGCTCGATTTTTCCATGGAAGTCAGCGCTGACAGTTTGATGAATCAGCGTGTGGACCTGAATGCTGGAGTTATGTAGTTTTTTTCCCTCTATTTTCAATCTAATTATCAATATTTTAATCTAATTATCAAAATACTATTGATGTATAAATATATATAAAAAAATCTTTAAAATAACAACAGAGAAAATTTACACTCTTGAAAAGCTTCTCCAAAAAGTCTTCCCAAAATTATTTATTTATTGAATTCACTAAACTCTTCAACCGAGCAAATTTATACTCGATCTAGAAGAGCTTCTCCAAAAAAGTCTTCCAAAATTATTTATTTATTTGGTATGACAATGAAATTAAGAAATAAGTTGTAATTGGACACTAACATAAACATTTTAATAAACAAGAGGAATTCATGATATAAGGAGGACAAACATAGAATGATACTTTATGGTATTGTATTTTAAAGAAGTTTATTGATCTGGAAAGAGTTAAAAATGATTATATTAACAAAGCATCTAAGCATGCTTCTTCTTTCTTTCTCACTGCAACTAATGAGCTATCATCTAAGCATGCTTCTTCTTTCTTTCTCATAACAACTAATGCACTATCATCTAAGCATGCTTCTTCTTTCTTACTGTAACTAATGCACTATAATCTCAAGCACATGTTCTTAACTACTAGACCCACTCAAGATATATGTACCAAAAACCTAACATATATTTATGTCATTTAAGAAGAAAAATGTACATTGTTACAATTATATTTACAATTAATTTTTTATTTTACATACTCAAATAGAGATTTCTCATAATAACAAATGTTTGTATGCAAATTTAATTTACGATAATGATAATATTTTTTTTTTGGTGTGAAAAAAGCTTTTGGTCTTCAACATTCTATGATGCAATAAATTATATAAGAATATTGAAAAACTAATAAATACAAGAAAGTATTATTGCAATATTAAAGAAATGGTTTTCCACTAAGTTTACATCTTAAGTTATATTCCACATAAACATGAATTTTTTTTAAACAACATTTTTATAGTTTTATATATCTCGACACTTATTGTATAGTTTAAAAATTATTGTAAAGTCTTTGAGTGAATTTGCAAATTTTATTTTAATAATATTAAATAAATTAAAAAAACTTATTAGGAAAATATATAGAACATTATTCTTAAAATAATTTAAAAAATTATTGAGTAAATTTATAAGTTATAAATGAGTAATGTTAATTTTTTTAATTTTTATTTAATGATCTGTGGATGGTAAGTTGGGTAAAGATTAGCAAGAAGGAGCTCCCTAACTTCACGGGCCAGTACACACTAAAAAGCACACTAAATGCTTGCAAGTGAAAGTGTTGAAGTGAACCACTATCTACAATAGAAAAAACTAAAACTAATTGCAACACTAACTACAATACTAATTAAGGAGTGCCCCCTCATCATGAGTGGCCAAGGAAGTGGGGCTCACTTCATGGTGGCCCAAGGGTACACTTGGCACAATGAAGACCTTATCTATAAAGGTCTCATGTATTTAAGAAAACAATCAAACCTTAAATCCATAGTGTTATTTGAGTTTCATGCTTCAACCACAACTAGACATTCAGGCTTTACCAAAACCTATGAATGAGTTAAATGATTTTTTTTCTAGGAAGGTATGAAACATGGCATCCACACCTTTATGGTTTTATCTGATACATGTCAACACAATAAGGGAGAAACCGTCAAAGCTTCAAAGCTCAGGCACACTCCAACCGCTCCCGATTCCACCTATTATTTGAACATATATTTCTATGGATTTCATTGTTGGATTACCTAAATAAGGAAATAAGTCAGTCGTCATGGTGGTAGTAGATCGTATTTCCAAATATGCGCATTTCCATGCTCTTCAACACCCTTTTACCACATCCACGATGGCTCAATTATTTATAGATAATATCTTCAAACTCTATGGCATGCCTCGTTCTATTGACTTTGACCGTGATCCAACTTTCACCAACAATTTTTGGCAGGAATTGTTCACGCACCAAGGAATCCAATTGCATTTCAACATCGATTAGCATCCCCAGACTAATGGAAAAACTGAAGCTGTCAACATGTGTTTGGAAACATATTTATGTGTTTTGTGTCCGACAAAAAAAATCTACGGGCTCAGTGGTTACTCCTAGTTGAATGGTGGTGTAACACATCTTACCATAGTGCCACTCGCATGACTCCTTTTGAAGTAGTCTACGAGAAAACTCCACTACTGGTTCTCTCATACATGCTAGGTGTCTCCAAGGTTCAAGAGGTTGACAACAATCTTATAGTTTACACGACCATTCTCCATACCCTCACTGAAAATTTGGTCCTAGCTCATAATCACATGAAGAAACAAGAAGATCAAGGTCGTTTTGAATGTCAATTCACTGAAGGGGACCAGGGGTTTCTTCATCTACAACCTTATAATCAGACCTCACTCAAAGATGAACATTGTCAAAAACTCACCCCCAAATTTTATGGTCCTTATAAAATTCCCAAGTGAGTGGGGCTCATGGCCTACCAGTTAGCTTTGCCCAGACACTCTAAGATCCATCTGATTTTTCATGTCTCATGCTTAAAGAAAGTGACTGGAAATAAGTGTTAGACTCAAACCATTCTCCCTAATTTGGATGAAGAAGATTCCATTTGGTTGCAACCACAAGCACCATCAATGACGTTTTAATCCAGTGGAAGGATGCACCACTAGAAGATGTCACCTGGCAGCCAACTACCATTCTACAACAATTTTCTCATCTCAAACCTTGAGGACAAGACTGTTTTTCAAGATGGAGGGCATGTTAAGGACCTAACCTCCCTAATGCCTCCCATAGGTAGAATAATATATTTTTCATGTAATAAAGGCCGACATTAGTAAATCAATAATATAATAATGTGAAAGATTCTAATGTAAGAAGATTTGATAGAAGTTTCTGCTTCTAGAAATGTCTTTCTCTATAATGTTCTTTAGAATATAGAATTAGTATAAATAGGAGTAGAAGACATGAGAAAGTCTCTTCTTGAGAATTATTGTAATAGAGCTCTACTCTGTTGGAGGTTGCCCCCTCGAAGAAGCAAGTGAACTTGGCTTTCTATCAATAAATGTATCATTCTCAATGTTCTTATTATCCGTGTTTTGTTGTTCCACTTGTAATTGCCATCATTTTTATGTTTCTGCTTTATATAATATATCTGGTACCTTACATTGGAACAACATTTTTTAAATTACTTAAGAAATCTAAGGATAAGGTGACATAATTTTTATTATCATCAAACTTATGCATTAGGGATTATGATCTAACATCCCACTCTTTCATGCATTTTTATATGGTTTGAGAGATAAAGTGAAAAATCAATATCCTCAACAAAAATAACATACTTGGTGAATTCAATGAGTAATTTCCTTTAGTTTTGAGTTTCTATGCCGGATCTTTGGAAGCTCCAAATCATAAACATCTTAACTTAAATAATAAACAATGGATGTAGTCATGCTAGATCGTTATGTTCCTAGAGGCCTATAAAGTAAGTAGGATCTCTTCATTGCTTTTATAGTATTTTGATAAAATCATCGCCCCTTCAACAAAGGCCTCAAGGTCTATTGCAATTTCTTCTTTTCTAATGAGATATAGAATGAATATGACTCCCATGGTTAAACAGGATTGATGTATGCTCAGAAAATAGATATAAGATGTAGTGCATACATAGATTACATGTGCTCTTATATGAGTGCTCACAAAAATATTTGATTTTATGATGTGTTTAAAGTTTTATATTCTCACTTTTAACATTTTGAAATTCTTCTCAAAAAGAAATATGGCATATGAATTTTCATTATTATTGATGTATATATAACGCATCAAAAGATTATATTTGAAAATACAAAGTATGGTCATTATTACTTCCTATTGATATTTGAATTTATCTATTTAAATGTTATTAAATTTTAACATTTTAACTAACTTGAAGGACAATGTACTCTTGTCAATTGAAATACAACTAAGTTTTCAATTTTTTAATGAAATACAATTATTTTTTTAACTTTTCATCATGGAATGAATATATGTCCTTCCTTCAACCTGAAATGAATAGTCTTTCAAATTTGATCACTTTATTACTTTTTCAACTTTTTATTAAAATACAACAATTTTTTCTACAAAAATATACTTACCTTACCTCTTTTGATTTGAACTTTGTAACCTCTTAAGAGGAAACACTTATTCTTAACCATTATACCCATTATAAAAGGATTGAATATACTAACTTCAACCTGAAGTGAATAATCATTCAAATTTAATCACTAAGAATCATTTCCTGAGAAAAAAAAATATCAAAATTCAAATACGTTATTTTGCTACCGGCTATATGCATTGGGCGACGACATCATAGTGTATTGGATTTGTGGTGCATAAATTTACTATATTGACGTTGAGTCCTATGTGCGTGGGCAGTGGCAATTGTGATAGTAATGACGCACGCTTGATCTTGGGTAGGTTCCGCTGTACAATAGTTGGGGGACCTCAAACAAATCGTGAAAGCTAACTCCACGGCATTCAATGCTACATAGACCAATGTAATGATAACAAACAACGAGGCGGCCGACAGTGTCACAGCGAGGCGGCCGACAGCGAGGCGGCTGACAGTGTCACCGATGATGACTTGATCTCATCGTCAACATTTGTGGGTCATCATCAGCATTTGTGGGTCAGTGGTAAGTAGATTTTTTTCCGAGTTTCAATATTTTTTTTTTCTTTGGAAAAGCAATTGTTTTGTTATTTAATTGAATCAAAAGCAATTTTCCAATACATATAGGCTCAAAGTTATTATAACATACTCATTATGAGCTTAACATGTTATTAATGGGAAATGAACTTTGGTGGGAAGAATAACCATTATTTCTCAAAACCATCCAAGCCAAACTCAATTGAGCCAATAATTCTTCTTTGTTTAAGCATAGTCAAGAAAAAATTGATAGCAAACCATCGCACCAGTACATGGGCCTCGTCACACAGCCAACAAATTCCCAAAATTAGGATTTCAGATCCTATAATCCAGTGTTGGTTGTAACCAATAAGACTAAGTTAGAATTTGGTTATGAAGGTATTCAATAATCCTTTTCAAATGTACATTGACATATTTTTCATATAGGTTGTAAGAGAGTGAGTGAGGTGCTATAATCTCCTTGATCTGAATAATAAGACAACCTATACCTATGCTTGGTGGACTTAACCCAGCATTTAGGTGAACCATATAAATCTCTGTGTCTTTTATATTCTATGTGATTGTGTTTTCCGCATTTGCAATTACAACAAGGTGCACTGGTATACCAAAAGCACCAGCTAATGTGATTAGCGACATTCAACCATGAAGGGTACATCACCAGGTCTGAAGGCACAGCTGCCATCAAGTTTTGTTGTGCTGCCATCACCAGCTTTTGTGAATATAGTTAATGAAAGGCAATAGTTTGCTCAAAGATAGGAGACCTTGAGACGTAGAAAGAGTTTGCTGGTATAACAGACATAATAATATATGCCATGGACGTGGTATGCAAGAATTTTCCAAAAATAAGAATACCACAGTAGATATTGGACAGATCGTAGGTTTCCATACAACGAATACCATAAAATTAATTAGGTAGAAGTTTGTACAATGAAAAATATAATTCATTAATAAAGAGGTATTTTTTATAATAAGGAGTGTTTAACTATTTTAATAAGTTTTTGTTTTTTATTTGAAATTTTTTTATTTAAATTTGTAGAAAATTATAATTTTTTGTTATTTAAATTGTATTTTTAATGTAAAAATGAATTTAGTACGTTAAGAAACTTAAATATTTTAATTATATAAAATTAACCATTCAAAATTTTATTTATATAAAATTAACCATTCAAATTGATAAATACAATAATTTGTGACTAAATTTTAAACAAATAACATTTAAAAACAAAACATAAAACATTTAAACTACTTCTAATAATATAATAATACTAATAATATATGTAACAGTGTGGCGTGGGCTCATTCGTCCTTTTATGGGATGCAATGACCTTGCATCTTTAATAAGAATATATTGACATAAGATTTCCGAAAGTCTTTGGCAGATAGCGTGGACTTCAATGCCCTTCTATAATGTTCTTCAGCTCTTCTATAAATAGAAATAGAATATCTCCGTCTCGCTGAACAAAACAGCTTGCATTTCTAGAAACGCCCATCACCACTTATAATGATGCATATATGTACGCAGACATATACAAAATTTCTGTCTTATTGCTTTCTGGTTTGAAGGCCCCAATATCCGTAATCCATTTATCACAATCACAAATTGATGTTCGTGGTACGATGCACCGAAGAATAATGAATTATATCCCTTAAAGGGAGAGATCCCTATAATGAAAATTCAATAGATAAATCTTGTAGGGATCAAAATGAATTATAAGCACCATTCATTTATAGGGATCATAATTTTAGGCAAAGCATATTTGTTGGTTAAATCATACTTTTATATTGTTTAAATCATATTTGTAAATGTATGAATGGATTTAGTCTTCCAAAATCTTCAGTATCTTGAATACGGAATCTCAATTCCAAATATCTTTCTAAATTTTTATTCAAAGTTTGAAAAAATTAAAAAACATAGAATGTTGGAACTATTGATTACTACTCTTAACTTCATTGAGAACCTTAACTTCATAGAGAACAATGATTTTCATAGAGAACAAAATCATTGTGGAACAAAAAGCTTCATAGATAACAAAATCATTGGGAAAAAAAAGCTTTAGAGAATGTATTGATGATACTCTTTTAACTACAAGCGCAGAAGCCTAAGGGTCCATAAATTTACACAAGAATTATCGAAAAAAAATTTCGAAGCATAGACGAGTACAAAACAAAAGATCTTGTGAACGAACGTTGCACACTGCTTCAACATATTACCCTTTCCCTCTCTTCTGTTGCTTTAAATCTTTTCATGGAGAAGAAAAGTGTGCCCCGGTGCATGCTCAGGCTGAAATAAAAAAATGCCCGGATGTGTGAATGGCACATTGGGACTAAGCATGCTTCTTCTTTCTTTGTCATTGCAACTAATGCATTATCTTGCATTTTTTTGTATATCCTTTCAAAGATAAGAAGGGTGAAATGTGTCTTTTGATTTGAGATTTATTAAGGGTTAAAAATGATCAAATTCTTTAAAGTATAAACTTTTTTAAAAGTGTAAAATTTGAGAAAAAGTTTGCACCTCATGAAATTTGATCTCTTTATGATTGTAAATAATTGCTTAAATTAGTAGATTATAAATGATCTCATATCCTTAACATAAATACTATCAGTAGATATAAGTAATCTCATGTAACTTGTAATAAAGATCTCCTTTAATATCTTTAACCTTTTTTCCATGGAAAAAATTTGCTCAATTATATTGGATATATAATTTTTTTTCATCTTACATCTCGTTGTCATCGAGGAAACCTTTACAATGATACATTGTTGACTGGATCAAATCCTTACATAACAACTTCAAAAAAAAGAGATAAACTATTCTCCAAGTAAACTCCCAGGCAAAAAGCCTCTTTACTTCACCAAAAAGAAAAAAGAAAAAACAAAGGTTCCCTTTTACAGAAAGAAAGCAAAAAACTGCCTCTCACAACAATGTAAACATCACAAGATAAACTAGTGGATTTTTATATGTCTCCTCGGGCCTTCATCTCCATTGGCCCATATGTAATATGACACTACACCCTCTGGTTTCCCAATGGCCCGCTTTGAAAGGACATCTGCATCAAAATTAAAGTTTATGTATATGTGCTAGAAACTAATAGACTGAAAGCTTTTTGCAAGGGAAATAATTCTAGCTTTCCAACCTTCTATTGAGTTGACCTGAAGCCTTCCTTTGTCTATAAGCCATTCGATAACGACTTTCGAATCTCCCATAACATGGATACAAGGAATTAACAAATGATCTTCTATTAAGAGCATGGCCCAGGCTCCCAAAAGCTTTGCCCTTGTATTTGTTCCTCTGCCACAATTGAAGGTCCATTTTATGACTGTAGCATCCTTTGTCTTTATAATACCGCTCGTTCCACTCCAGCTACCATCCCTTTGAGTTGCTCCATCGAACCATGCAAGAGCAGAATCCTGAAGGGGATTGATCAGTACATCTCTCGGATGCTTATCTTTTGGTTGTGTACTGGATCCATTCTGAAGAGCCAAAGACTTGTAGATCACCACCTGTATGGAATGAGTAGCATATTCAAATAAGGCTTTGTTGCGCTCATGCCAAATGAACCAAATAGTATGCATTGCTAACTGGGTAGGTACTTTCTTTTCCCCATGCCAATTTTTTAAACAATCCGAAAGAGAGTTTCCTTCCCAACTACTTTTTATGTTTAAAACTTGAGTATGATTATTCCACACCAAATTGGCAAAGGGACACAGTTTAAATAAGTGGAAAATCGATTCATTTTCAAGCTTACAAAGAGGGCATCTCTTGGATCCTTCCCAGCCCCTTCGCTGCAGCGAATCCCAAGTTAAATTTTTTCCTTCCATCGCTAGCCATAAAAATAGTTTAACTTTTAACTAGATATTCCAATTCCACATTGATAGTCTCCACTGCTCATCTTTCACCAAACTTTTTGAGGTAAGAATACTCCAATAGTAATTTTTAACAGATGGAACACTAGAAAGATCACCTCATATCCACATTAATTTGTCCTCTGTCTCCTGGGTGATCGCACCTGAGTCGATAAGTGCCCACTGGAACAGGTCCCATTCCACAACCATGTCGCCCTCGAATCCCAGATCAACACTGGTCTTCCAATAGGTGGAAAGTGAATGTGAATTTGTTAAATTCCTAACCTGTGCCAGAGAAAAGATACCTTTTTGGTTTAAAGTTGTCCGGAGATTAAAAGAGAGGAATGAATTGTCTCCCATCCCCAGGATTTGGTCCTTTCCCAAGTCGATTAATTGCCCTTTCCCTGGATTCCAACTTAATCCATGCATGATTAAGTGAACAACTTTTAACATACCACTCCAAATTTTGGAAACCTCGCTCTGCTGGAATGACCAGGATCAAAACCAATTAATCACACTCGTATTCCTGAGATATTTATCTAATATGACCCTGTGCCATATTCCTTTCCCCATAAGAACTCTTCACAGGGTATTCGCAGCCAGAGACTTGCTAAAATCATAAATGTTGAGTATAGCCCAACCTCCATAAGACTTCGGGACTGTGATTTTCTCCCAATTGCAAAGATGCATTTGATGTGAATCATTGTTTCTCTTCTAGATAAAGTTATACATCATCTTTCTTAAAATATTCAAAACTGAAATAGGAACAATTGTCAGTGACATCCAATATATAGATTGGCTTGAAAACACCACTTTCAGAAGAGTTAAGTGTCCACCTAAAGACAACCATCTGAAACACCAATTATTTATTCTTTTTTCAAACTTCTTAATTAACCAACCCCAATCTTCGAATCTTTGCGCTCCTGCCTTAAGAAAAAATCCAATATATTTAAAGCCTAGTTCCAGCTCCATGAAACTATAAGGAAAAACAACTTTGAAAGAGTTTAGTTCTTGATCCGAAAGTCCAGCTTGGTGAAAAGTGAACTTCATTTCATTTATATTCAATCCTGAGATCAAACAGAAAAAATTTAGTACCTTGTCAATCTCCCACCACTCATGCATTGAGTCCTTTGTCATTATGATCATATCGTCTACAAACAGAATATGTAAAATCTTTATAGTTCTAGATACATTTATACCTGCCAACTTACCCTCTCTTTGCCTTTCTTTCAGCAGGAGGCTCAATCCTTCCATAACTCAAATGAAGAGTAGAGGTGACAAGGGGAAACCTTGCTTTAAACCCCTACCACTTTTAAAGAAATCAGTTTCCTCACCATTGATCAGTACTACAAAGGAAGTAGAAACCACACAACTCATAATCCAGTTCGTGATATTAAGGCCCATACCTATTTGAAGGAGTAGTAAACACAATAAATCCCAATTTACACAGTCATAAGATTTCTGTAAATCTAGCTTTAGAATCAATGACTTTGTTTTCTTCTTAGTTATATTGTGAATGCACTCATGAACTGTACCTATGGCATCCTGAATCTGCCTTCCCTGCAGAAAACCCAGCTGCTCCTCCGACAAAGATCTGGAAA
>ML789601.1:203001-215317 GCA_009831015.1 Picea engelmannii | reverse complement strand
AAGTATGTTATTTTTGTTGAGGATATTGATTTTTCACTTTATCTCTCAAACCATATAAAAATGCATGAAAGAGTGGGATGTTAGATCATAATCCCTAATGCATAAGTTTGATGATAATAAAAATTATGTTACCTTATCCTTAGCTTTCTTAAGAATCCAGGTAGTTTCAAAAATGTTGTTCCAATGTAAGGTACCGGATATAGTATATAAAGCAGAAACATAAATATTACGGCAATTACAAGTGGAACAACAAAACATAGAGAATGAGAACATCGATAATGATACATTTATTGATAGAAAGCCAAGTTCACTTGCTTCTTCGAGGGGACAACCTCCAACAAAGTAGAGCTCTATTACAATAATTCTCAAGAAGAGACTTTCTCATGTCTTCTACTCCTATTTATACTAATTCTATATTCTAAAGAACATTATAGAGAAAGACATTTCTAGAAGCATAAACTTCTATCAAGTCTTCTTACATTAGAATCTTTCACATTATTATATTTTTGATTTACTAATGTTGGCCTTTATTACATGAAAAATATATTATTCTACCTATGGGAGGGGTTAGGGAGGTTAGGTCCTTAACATGCCTCCCTCTTGAAAAATAGTCTTGTCCTCAAGGTTTGAGATGAGAAAATTGTTGTAGAATGGTAGTTGACTGCCAGGTGACAACCTTCCACCGGACTAAAACGTCTTTGATGGTGCATTGATGGAGACGATGCTTGCATTGGTCCAATAGCGCTTGTGGCTGCAACCAAATGGAATCTTCTTCATCCAACTTAGGGAGAATGGTTTGAATCTAACACTTAGTTCCAATCACTTTCTTTAAGCACGAGACATGAAAAATCAGATGGATCTTAGAGTGTCTCGGGAAAGCTAACTGGTAGGCCATGAGCCCCACTCACTTGAGAATTTTATAAGGACCATAAAATTTGGGGGTGAGTTTTTGACAATGTTCATCTTTGAGTGAGGTCTGATTATAAGGTTTCTGATGAAGAAACCCCTGGTCCCCTTCAATGAATTGACATTCAGAACAACCTTGATCTTCTTGTTGCTTCATGTGTTATGAGCTAGGACCAAATTTTCAGTGAGGGTATGGAGAATGGTTGTGTAAACTGTAAGATTGTTGTCAACCTCCTAAACCTTGGAGACACCTAGCATGTATGAGAGAATCAGTAGTGGATTTTTCCCATAGATTGCCTCAAAAGGAGTCATGGGAGTGGCACTATGGTAAGATGTCATGGGAGTTTGAAGATATTATCTAAAAAAATTGAGCCATTGTGGATGTGGTAAAAGTGTGTTGAAGAGCATGGAAATGAGCATATTTGGAAATACGATCTACTACCACCATGATGACTGACTTATTTCCTTATTTAGGTAATCCAACAATGAAATCCATAGAAAAATATGTCCATATAATAGGTGGAATCGAGAGAAAATGGAGTGTGCTTGGAGCTTTCACGCTTTGACGGTTTCTCCCTTATTGTGTTGACAGGTATCACATTCAACCATAAAGGTGTGGATGCCATGTTTCATACCTTCCTAGAAAAAAAAATATGTAACTCATTCATAGGTCTTGGTAAAGCCTAAATGTCGAATTGTGGTTGAAGCATGAAAGTCAAGTGTTATCTATTTAAGGTTTGATTGTTTGCTTAAATACATGATACTTTTATAAAGAATGAGACCTTTATAGATAAGCTCTTCATTGTGTCAAGTGTACCCTTGGGGCACCAGGAAGTGAGCCCCACTTCCTTGGCCACTCGTGATGAGGGGATGCTCCTTAATTAGTATTGTAGTTAGTGTTGCAATTAGTTTTAGCCTTTTCTATTGTAGATAGTAGTTCATTTCAACACTTTCCATTCCAAACATTTAGTGTGCTTTTAGTGTGTACGGGTTGGGAAGTTAAGGACCTCCTTCTGGCTACTCTCTATCCAATTTACCATCCATAGATCATTAAATAAAAATCAAAAAAATTAACATTACTCATATATAACTTATAAATTTACTCAATAATTTTTTAAATTATTTTAAGAATAATGTTTTATATATATTTATTGAATAAGTTTTTTAATTGCATTAATATTATTAAAATAAAGTTCACAAATTCACTCAAAGACTTTATAATAATTTTTAAACTATAAAATACGTGTGGAGATATGTAAAACTATAAAAATATTGTTTTAAAAAAATTCATGTTCATGTGATATATAACTTAATATGTAAAGTTAGTGGAAAACCATTTCTTTAATATTGCAATAATACTTTCCTATATTCATTAGTTTTTCAATATTCTTATATAATTTATACCAAGATGTTTTTTCAAAAAATAAATATCATGATTAGCCAAAATTAAATTTACATACAAACATTTGTTATTATAAGAAACTTTTATTTGAGTATGTAAAATAAAAAATTAATGGTAAATGTCATTGTAACAATGTACATTTTTCTTCTTACATGACATAAATATATGTTAGGTTTTTGATACATATATCTTGAGTGGGTCTAATAGTTAAGAACATGTGCTTCCTCCTTAAATGTCATAGTACATTAGTTGTAGTGAGAAAGAAAGAAGAAACATGCTTAAATGATAGTGCATTAGTTGCACTCAGAAAGAAAGAAGAAGCATGCTTAAATGCTTTGTTAATATAACCATTTTTAACTCTTTCCATATCAATAAACTTCTTTAAAATACAATACCATACAATACCATTCTATGTTTGTCCTCCTTATATCATGAATTCCTCTTGTTTATTTGAATGTTCATGTTGATCTCCAATTACAACTTATTTCTTAATTTCATTGTCATACCAAAATGCTATTAATATTTGCTAAAAAATAAATAAATAAACACAACAATTTCCTTACATAAAACCTCTTTTCTATCGTTTTTTTTTTACTTTTATTAACGTCTCTTTCATTAACTAGACATTCCCTTTCATTAACTAGACATTCCCTTTCAGCAAATTAAGAAATATGTTAGTTTATTTAAAAAAAATTCAATAATTAAATAATTGAATAGTTATGATCCAAGAGTTTAGCGAATTCTATAAATAAATCATTTTGGAAGACTTTTTTGGAGAAGCTCTTCTATATCGAGTATAAATTTGCTCGGTTGAAGAGTTTAGTGAATTCAATAAATAAATAATTTTGTGAAGACTTTTTTGAGAAGCTCTTCGATATCGAGTATAAATTTGCTCCTTTGTTATTTTAAAGAATTTTTTATATATATTTATACAAAATAGTATTTTGATAATTTGATTGAAAATAGAGAGAGAAAAAAACACATAACTCCAGCCTTAAGGTCCACACGCTGATTCATCAAACTGCCAGCGCTGACTTCCATGGAAAAATCGAGCGGGACAGAACACCTTAGGCACTGACTTGTGTCGTATCGCGAGTTTTTGGGTTGGTGAGGATAAGCATTCGAGAATAGCTTTCCCATCTTCATCCAGATGTTAGACTCTTCAACTCGACAAGTAACTCATCTATCTATCTTCTATAATCTCTCTACGTTCTAGAATCCGCAATTAGATTTTTACCAGACACAAATCCCAGTGACACAATTCCTTTAATTTGCTTCCGTTCTGATTCAAAATCAAATCCAGATCCGTCTCTTGCTTCAATGCTTCTTATAAGAACAACTACGATTCCGATTTACATTACCTTCAATCCCCTTTGTCCGATCCGTTTGTTAAGTTCTCTGAAGATCTGATCACAAAGATAGTATTCTGTGATCCAGTACAAATATCTGTAAAGGGGTTTTGGTTTTTAATCTATTCAATTGCTCCAATTTGTCGTGAATTGCTTGCATCGTGTAGAGGAATTAGAATATCTAGACTACAGTTCATATATAATACATGGCATTAGCACAGCCTCCACAGTCTTCACTTTCAGTGCGAAAGGTGCAGACCCTCTTCCATTTTTTTGGATTCTGCGAAAGGTAAGTTCGAGCGTTTAACAGTGCGGATGCTTAATGGCGTCCGCGCGTTTTCCAAATTAAACCCCGCTTTGGCGTTGATTGCAACCTATGCGCTTTGCACGGGTGCAGGATTTATCTTGTGGATTGCCATGGGTTTCTTTGATTTGGCAGCGGGGACTTCTGTCTTGGAGGCCGCCATACATGTGATGGAGCGTTTGAATGAGCATGTCCTCCCTGCATTGCAGCTTCTCAACGGTGTGCTTGCCCTGCTTGTGGGATCCTTCATACTGCTGGGCAGGATTCATATTAATATCAATGTTAATAGCAACCGCTCCAGACCTAATCCAAACAAGATGAGCACTCTGTCATGCCGCTCCAAGATGATTGGAGCGCTGCCCAAAGGCAAGTACGGGTGTTTGAGAAGATCAGATGCAAATAAGAATGATTCATCTTCATCATCATGTGCAATCTGTTTGGGGTGTATTGGGGAGGAGGATGGAGTCCGCATTCTTCCCAACTGCAGACATTATTTTTATATTTCTTGTATTGATCGCTGGCTTCTTCCATGTACTCTCAATAACTCTTCATGCCCTTTGTGCAGAGCCACTGTAATTGGCCTCCACACATTACAAGCAAAATAATACAAATCGCGACATTACAAGTTCATATTGCTCAGAGACGCAAATCCTGAAAAATGGAACCGTTTCCTCCCATGTTCTGGGTGCCTGTTTTTCTTTGATCCTCCATCCCTGGAGGTTTTCTTCAGGCAAAATATTTCAGACCACAATGATGGGTGTAAATAGATGCCTGGGCTGAAATCCCACTAAAATTATATACAGAAGAGCTATCATTTCATAATGAAATTGATCTTATTACTTGATTGGTGGTTCTTAGATTGTTCATGCCATACGTTTATTCACTGAAAGAGATAGAATGCCCATATAAACATGTAAACATGAGCACTTCAGCTTGTAGATTAATGTTCACGGTTGAATCGAAGAAGATCAATCTTAATTCCAGATTTATTCTTCAATTGGAAATAATAATAAAAAGTTGTGGCCAAGGCATTTGAACCCGTGAAGGTTTCATGGCTGAATTTTTATGGATTTCAATGTTTATACAGGATGCATGGGTGGCAGAGATCAATAAGAATTTTCCCAAGAGATCGTGTGCCGTTATGGGTACCTTTTTTCCCTTTAATTAAACACACATTTTTCCCAGTGTGCCATTCACACATAAGAGCATTTTTTTATTTCAGCCTGAGCATGCACCAGGGCACACGTTTCTTCTCTATGAGATATGTTAAAGCTGTGTGCAACGTTCGTTCACAAGATCTTTTGTAGTCGTCTATGCTTCAAAACTTTTTTTGTAATTTTTGTACAAATTTATAGTCCCTTAGGCTTGTGGCCCTTGTAGTTGGAAGATGAACTAACACCATCAATACACCCTCAAAAACCTTTTTAAAACTTGAAATAACAACATCAATACACCCTACAAAGCCCTTTTTTTAACAATGATTTTGTTCTCCACGAAGTTAAGAGGAAACAACATCTTGAATAACAATGATTTTTGTACTTCAAGAGAGGAAACAACATCTGGAATGATGGAATGACATCGTTTAACCTCTGGAATGACATCGTTTAAATGTTTTAAGTTTTTTTATTTTTTTTGGTTATGTTTTTTCAATGAATTCTATTCAAAATTTTGTTAGAAATTTAAATGGATAGCTGGAATTGCATATTTTAGTGGTTGAGATTATATATTTAGCATATCTTTACTTTTTTTTAAGAAGCTGAATAGATTTTTGTATTTAAAAATAAGATGTAAAATTGTAATTTGGCCAACAATTGTTTTGCCCAATTTTAATGATAGTTACCAAAAAATAATTAAAAAACATAGAACTTTTAAACTATCCCATATGAATGAATGAGCTTTATAATTTATAATTTATTTTGATCCATCCAATATTCATCTATTGAATTTTCATTGTAGGAATCTCTACCTTTAAGAGATAGGAGTAGCAAACAAACAGACTCGCTTTTCAGGCAAAAAAAATAGGCCTGAATCCTGCCACATTTTCAGGGGTAGCCTAAGTTTCCCAGTGTCAAAGTTCCATGCATTTCAAAGCCTTACCCCAAGGGATTTCCCCCATTTTAAACCAATCAAGATGCTCAAAAATTCGACCAGAATTCTGGGTTGACCAAAAATTTAAAACTGCACTAAATAACCAACTAGAAAAAACACTCCGAAGAAAAATTGCTCCCAAATTAACCTACTCCTTAAGAGGAGTAATCAAATTCATCCTGATTGCTCGAGTTAACCTATTCCTTAAGGGATATGATCAAGTTCAGTCTTCGGTGCATGGTACCACGAACATCAATTTGTGATTGTGATAAATGGATTACGGATATTGGGGCCTTCAAACCAGAAAGCAATAAGACAGAAATTTTGTATATCGCTGCGTACATATATGCATCATTATCATTGTTGGTGGTGATGGGCGTTTCTGGAAAGGCAAGCTGCTTTCTTCAGCGAGACGGAGATATTCTATTTCTATTTATAGAAGGGCAACGTATATCCAGTATATGTGCCTGATGTATCCATTATTTAAGAAGGAATTGAAAATCTTAAAATTTTTAATATCATGATATGACATTAAGAGATAGTTAGTTACATTTATTTTTTTTGATTTAAATTTATAATTTTTAAGGAAAAACTACATATTCTTAATCATTAAATTCAATCAAATTATATATTAAAACCATTCTATATAATTAATTTTGATGGTTAAAAAAAAATGTTCTCTATAATTTAGTTATATATAAAAATCTATGATTATTATTTTTGGAAAATTTACTAGTGAATATCCATCGCATTAGGCATTAGTCTACGTCTGTTATACCAGCAGACTCTTTCTACGTCTCAAGGTCTCCAATTGTTGAGCAAATTCTTGCCCTTAATCAACTATGTTCGCAGCACAACAAAACTTGAAGGCAGCTCTGTCCTAAGACCTGGCGATGTAACCTTCATGGTTGAATGTCTCCAATCACACTTGCTGGTGCTTCTGGTATATCGGTGCACCTCACTACCCTTTGGGCTGTGTGACGACGCCCATGTACTGGTGCGATGGCATCTTCTTGCATGACTTCGCTTTGCCCTACGCCAAGGGATTATCAGTGTTCTGGAAGGAGACATCGTTTACTCTGCTACCCGTTCTTTCTAGAAGAAGCATCGGAAGAAGTCGACTTATCAGCATATACTTCCTTATATGACAAAACAGGGCGGTTTCTTCATTTAAAAAATAATAATAATAACAATATACTTGTTTAAGTTTTTAACTGCATTTTTTTTTACAGCAATGAGGTGTTCATAGGCGATTCCGCTTGCAGGGAAAGTTTGTTACAAGAAGGAGGTTACCATGTGTTCATGGGTACTTCCGCTTGCATGCAAAATCCGTTACAAGAAAGAGGAAAGACTACAGAACCACTGCAGCAAATGTCGTTTCACTACAGAACCACTGCAGCGAATGTCGTTTAACTTCACAATCTGGTAGGGGCATTCTGGTAGGAGTAGTGAGGAATAACTCACAAGTATGTAGATGGTGCGCTAAGATGATTGAGAGGTTTAATCGAAATTTTACAAAGCAAAGAGATGGAGACTGAAACGGAGATGGGGTTCGAGCACAGGGTGTTTAGATTAAAGATTGTTTGCGTTTTCTATGGCAACAGCCTAGGAAAATTCTTCAGTTGGGGACTCGAAATAATATCATGTAGCTATTCAAATAATATCTTTCCATATCCAGTGAAACTACCAGTAACATAAAAGTCAATGTATATTTATTTTTATTCATTTATGAGGCCTTTTCTTCCTTTAACAATTAAAAAACAGAGATTACTCAACCTCAATATAAAAAACAATGAGGTCGCAAGGGCACATCACAAGTGAGTCTTGAGTACAATGTTAACCATTTCTTAACTATGAAATTTCATCATTATTATCTAACACTCCTCTTTAATGAAGAAATGGACTTAAAACAATACAATTACATGACATGCCTGCGGGTCTTAGTCTCAGCTAGGCTTACAAACATTATAAAGGATAATTCAAACAAAACCTTAAAATTTGTTTCAACTCCATGTATGAGTGAGTTTTTATCTTCCTCCTTTTCCAGATTCTAAACCCTCTATGCATTTTCAATTTCAGTCTTCCTCTTTTGCTGAAAATTCCATGTTTCATCTTTTTATGCTTAATCTTTTTGTTGGTGTTTGTCATCAATCTGAAGATTATTTCTGATTGTCCATGTTTGTCCTCTTCAACTTTTTTTTCGAAAAACTGTTTGTATGTGAACAACTGCCACATACCATTCTCTGTTGTTTTCTCTTCTCCATCGAGTTTTTGGTCATCAATTTGTTGCAACATGAGTTCATAATAGAATTTGATTTCTTCAAGGCTCAACTTCATAAAAATTTTATTATTTTTTTTAGTTTATTCCTCATCCATGATCTCATCAACAAATTCCAAATCTTCAACTTCAACTTGTTGTTCTCAAATGTCTAAACCTGCTGACTCAAAACCATTCATTAGAGTATTTAAATCAATACATTTTTTGTTCTTTTCATTTTGTTCTGCTACGCAGTTTCCAGTAAGTTTTGGATTTTCAAGCCATTCTTCAAGGTGTTAGCGCCAATTCTTGCAACGGGGGTGCTTCTCTCTGGATTCGGGTCCTTGGTGAGAAATAGATGAAATGGAGTTTAAAAACCTATCAAATGTGTTTATTTCAAAGGCCGCAGTCATGAGTGCCAAGCACAGCACACAGAAGAAGTCCATTTCGGGCTTAAAATCAAGCGAGTGGGCATCTTGTTTTCAACGGCGAGGATCCATAGATGGAGCAGATCGATGGTCATCGAGTAAGCTTGAGTCGCGGAGTTGCACGAGGTTTAGCGCATGGGCTCATCTCTTACGGTCAAAGTCGCAAAATGATTAGTTGTTTCGACATTTCGCCTATCAGGACTTCAAATTGCATTGGGAAACTCTGAAACGCAAAACGATTAGTCGTTTCGACATTCCGGCTATCGGGACTTTGAAAGACAGGGGGTTGCTCTTCCACTGCATCGGGAAACTTTGAAACACGAAATGATTAGCTGTTTCGGCACTTCGGCTACCGGGACTTCAAAAGACACGGGGTCTCTCATCCATTGCATTGGGAAACTCCGAAACATGAAATGATTAGTCGTTTCGGCATTCCGGCTACCAGGACTTTGAAAGACAGGGAGTCGCTCTTCCACTGCATCGGGAAACTCCGAAACGCGAAATGATTATCCGTTTCGGCATTTCGGCTACCGACACTTTGAAAGACAGGGGGTCTCTCCTCCACTGCATCCGGAAACGCCGAAACACGAAATGCGAAAAGCGCCTTTGAAGTTGGGCACAGGGTCATGGCCTGTGGTCACTTGGGGTGATAGAAAGAGCTGCGCAAAGGGCCAAAGCACCGAGTTTAGTTGCAGGAGGCGTCACCGCATTCTTCAAGTGCCAATTCAACTCGGCCTCGATCCTGATCCCTACTAGAGGTAAATAAAGGTAGGAGGAGGTGGTTGAAACCTCGCCTCACTCCTTAAATGTAAGACATGGAGGTTCTGGTAGAGAGTCTACCCAAGATCGTCCTGTGTGCAGGTTTTCCTAAAGAAGCCATGCTGATCTGATGTCCTCGTCTGACCAGAGGAGCCTACACATGCTAATTTGGACTTTAGTGTCTCAACTACCTTCCTGCTGCCAAGGTGGCGAATTGATCTAAGTATATATACTCAATTTTTGTATTTATGTCAGGATGGATGGTAGAGCAAAGCTCCCAATTGTAAAGCTTTAACGAGGCCTCTGGTTCCTTGGTTATAGATTGATATTTGAGACTTCTTGTTTAATGGGAGTCAGCATCTTCCTCCCCTTTTTCCTCTGAATCTTAAGAGCCCGGGCATGGATGATCCAGTCGGGTGTTGTAATGATTATATAATGTATGTTTGATTATATTAGTTTTTCAGCATCTTAACTTTCTTGAAGTTTCTCAGATCTAAGAGGATCTCATATTTGTGACTTTTCCCCCTTTTAAAGGCTGCTGGAAGACCGGATGTCCAGAGCAGACTTTATTTCCATTGTTTTTCCCTCCACTTACTCACTACTATGCAAAATTAATGGCTTAAATTAGATCAAGACCTCACCTGTCTTAGCTGTTCCAACCCAGTTTTCTGTTGTCGGGGATGAAGTTGAAGATTTTCCCTGGGATTGAACGACATTGAGTCTCTGATTTTAAAGGTGCATCAGGCATCAGAGCCCTTAAAGATTGCTGCTGTGCACCTGGCGACTCCACTATTTCCACTTCACTGTTTCAGCTGTGGCTACTTTTAGCACACCTGAAAGCTGACCCAGAGGAGATTTTTCGAGAAGGTTTCAACAACTTCTTTCTCATCTTGAGAAGTTTCCTGGGAGGACACAACGTTAGGATCTAGCCTTTGATGGTGAACAAAGACCAGACACATTCAAAACTACGAATATTTTACCTGGCGACTCCATGATCCGAGGATCGGTCGACGACTCCATTGATTCAATATGGAAAATATCTTAGCTCAAAGGTTGGCTTTCTGTGAATTTTCTCAGATAGTTGGTTTTCCTAATCCACTGCCTGATAGAGATGAATGGGAAGATATCCTCCCTGAATTTCAAGCAAAAATTTCGGAGGTATCAGCTGAGCATTTACTGGACTTTCATGAGGTTATTCATTGACTTAATATCATGCATGAAGATGTCTAGATCAATTTTTTTAGGTATTCATTAAAGGGAGCTGCTCCTGATTGGTGTTGATCTCTTCCCACTGCAAGCATCCATTCTTTGACAGGTTTTCATACAACTTTCAATTCATTTTGTAAAGATTACTTCCCAACTGAGTGTTTGTATGAAAACTGTTGTGATGAGTTTTCTTTGCTTCATAAAGCCTTTGCTGGCCCTGAAGACCATGTTTGTGATGAAGCTTTTGCTGTGGAGGAAAGCATTTGCTATGAAAATCTAGAGGCGTTGGATGATATTAATTATGTTATCCCTAGCACGAAAGCATCTGACATCATTTCAAATACATCTGTTCTTTTAAATGTTCATAAAGATCAACATGCCTCTTGTGAAATTTCTGAGTTTATAGAGCAGATGTCGTGTATAGTAGATGGCTGATCTGGAATCGGATCCAAAAGCATGACAGGGCTTAAAAATGCTAAAAAATGAAAGTGCTCAGAATCCGATGAAACCAGTTCCATTGTGTCCGTCTCATCCTCCTGATTCTGGCCATATATTTACTTCGTCAAACGAGCTCCGTATGCACAAGATATTGCGTTTTGTCCGAAAACCCAAACATGCAAAAAAAAGGGGATGACTGTACAGTCCGTACAGTGCCATGTGGCATGCTGAATGTACAGGTCGTACGGCCGTACATATGACGTGGCAGCTCCTGAAGATGACACGTGGCACGGGATGACGTTGGCGGCTGACAGGGCAGTGACTGGACAGGGTACGTGGTAGACACGTGGACCATTCAACGATTGACGCGTGGCAGATTTTGGTTGGTGGTTGATGTGCCACGTGGAAAAGTCATGGGCTGCCATAAGGCACCTTGTGGTTGGCTATCGTGGTTATGCAAAATTATATGGTTTTCCCCGGGGTCAAACCCCCGACCTTCCTCTGGGCAAAGGACTAGCAAGACTGGGCTAACTGGCCGCTCCAATGGTGGGTCTTGTTAACTATACGACATAAAATGTATTTGAATTTGATCAAAGGATAAGTCGGTGGGGGAAAGGGCTGGGGCTTAGCCCCAACCCTCGGCGCAAACATATGACGGTGACCACTCCATGTAACCGGGAGCGCGGCGCGATTCGATGGGAGTGGATAGGGACCAACCCTTGGTCCACGGGCGGGTCACATATGACCCGGATCTGATCCGACAAGAGCATGCGGAGGGGGTTATATCGTTAGCCCACGATTCAACATATGTTATCACATGACCACGGCGGGGATTTCACGGATAAGGGCCTGGCCCTTGGTTCCGGGCGGTCGCATATGACCCGGGACCTTTACCACACAGAGTGCGGAGGTTAGTTGTTAGCCAAGGGTCCTATGCCTATGCACCACCAATGACCAGGAGCCAACAAAGGGGGCCAGCGCAGAGCCAGTGGAGCGCCCGACCACATGGCCGCCTCCCATATGACCATGAGCGCGTGTTTTGGGGCTGCGCCCAAATTTACACAAATTTTGGGTTTTTGTTGTATAGTTGAGATTTTTATTGATTATATGCCTGATTTTAATTGATTTTCTCCATTTTTGGGAGATATTGGGCATTTTTGGAGCCCAAATTTTGGGAGG
>ML789601.1:164119-188056 GCA_009831015.1 Picea engelmannii | reverse complement strand
GGGCTGCGCCCAAATTTACACAAATTTTGGGTTTTTGTTGTATAGTTGAGATTTTTATTGATTATATGCCTGATTTTAATTGATTTTCTCCATTTTTGGGAGATATTGGGCATTTTTGGAGCCCAAATTTTGGGAGGAAGTTGTAGATGGATAGTCAACTTCAGATCTATATAAACTAGGCCTGTTTGAGGCCATGGAGGACAGCCAAGGACAGAAAAAGAAGAGTTATGCTGAAGGGAAGCCAAGCCAAAGCCATTTTTATGCAAGGAAGCCATTGAGGAGCAGATGCTTGCGGGCCATTTCTGGGAGCTCCCGACATCCGTTTTGCGTGCCGTTTTCTTTGCAGGGTTCTTGAGATCTGGAAGAACATGACCAGATCAGTCTTGTATCCAATGGGCACTGCTGTGATGTAATTTTGATATTTTGAACAGAAATAAAGAAGCCTCCCCCACAGAGACAAAGGCCCGGAGACGTAGGCAAAGTTGTGCCGAACTCCATTATCAATTCTCGTGTTATGGTTTGCTGTCTATTCTTTCATTTCAGATCTGCATATGTGTATATGGCTGTCATAATTCCTTTCTTTTCCTCATTCTTTCATTAAGTTTCTTAAATGGTGAATTAACGCATGCAAAATTAAAACTCAACCATACTCATTAAAAGATCCTACAAATCAATGGCTCTCCGTAATATAGGGTTGAAGCAGATGTTCCTAGTAGCCCGACTTATCATGATGAATACCTTCCAGTTTTTGAAGAAGAGATGGTTGTGGAAGAGGATTCTTCTCTTTTCCTTCAAGAGGTTGACCATGATATATTTTTACCTAGGATTAAAGAGAAAAATCTTGTGTATGAACAACCAGAAGCAGCAATTACCGTTGTCCCTGAAATGGATATTTTTGATAGTTATATTCTTGATGGGATCACTATTTTGGAGGTTGATCATAGAAATGAAGGGAAACCCATTTTTGATGAATATCCTAGTGATGATGAGCAACAAGCTTATCCTACATTTGATCACTATGAAGACACTGACCGACATGACAACAAGCAGAGCTTTCCCATGGTCCCTATTTATGATTATTATGAATCTAATCCTTGGGAGAGCCATGGAGAAGAGGAGAAGGAGCCGAAGATGCATTTTACAGAATGTGCAGAGCCAGTCAACGAGCAACCATCGCCCGAGATCAGTCAAACTACGTCAACTGTCCACCCACCTGTGCTTACCAGAGATATTCAACCACACGTGAACAACTGTGTAGTAAAGGAGGTTGTATGTCGCCGATTTTCTGGAATTTTCCACTGGTCCTATGAGCTTGTGAAGGAATACATGGATTTGTATTTCCTTCACAATTTGGAGCCGCCCTATTTCATCTCGAATTCAACCTCTAAGGAGGAGTTGAAGAGCGTAACCATTCTGCTGTCATGGTTACACTAACTATTTGTGATCATCGACAGAAGGAAGGAGCTTCTAGTCAGGAAGTCGTTTGATTCGCTATGGTGGAAGTTTGCTTTCACCTAGCCCCATGTAAAAGAATTTATTAGTTTAGGACCGTACATGAATAAACTCCTTGGAGAATGTGTGTTTATCTTTTATTTTCAGTTATCGACATGTATTTTTAAGCAGGGTGTTTTGAGCTTGACTCCATAGCCCAACAGAAGGAAACTGGAATTGCAGAAGGAGTTCTTAGAGCATCCCAGGGACGACTCTATCCCCCATGGAGCCTAATGTTAGCACCAATTCTTGCAAAGGGGGTGCTTCTTTCTGGATTCGGGTTCTTGGTAAGAAATAGATGAAATGGGGTTTAAAAACCCATCAAATGCGTTTATTTCAAAGGCCTCAGTCATGAGCGCCAAGCGCAGCACACAGAAGAATTCCATTTCACGCTTAAAATCAAGTGAGTGGGCATCTTGTTTTCAACGACGAGGATCCATAGATGGAGCAAATCGATGGTCATCGGGTAATCTTGAGTTGCAGAGTTGCACGAGGTTTAGAGCATGGGCTCATCTCTTACGGTCAAAGTCGCGAAATGATTAGCCGTTTTGGCATTTCGTCTATCGGGACTTCAAAAGACACGGGGTCTCTCATCCATTGGATTGGGAAACTCCAAAACGTGAAATGATTAGCCATTTTGGCATTCCACCTACCAGGACTTTGAAAGACAGGGGGTCGCTCTTCCACTGCATTGGGAAACTCCAAAACGCAAAATGATTATCCGTTTCGACATTTCGGCTACCAAGACTTCAAAAGACACGGGGTCTCTCATCCATTGCATTGGGAAACTATGAAATGCGAAATGAATAGCCGTTTCGACATTCTGGCTACCGGGACTTTGAAAGACAAGGGGTCGCTCTTCCACTGCATCAGGAAACTCTGAAATGTGAAAAGATTAGACGTTTCGGCATTTAGACTACCGACACATTGAAATACAAGGGGTCGCTCCTCCACTGCATTTAGAATCGCCGAAACGTGAAATGTGAAAATCGCTTTTGAAGATAGGCACAGGCTCACGGCCCGTGGTCACTTGGGGTGACAGAAAGAGTTGTGCAAAGGGACAAAGCGTCGGGTTTAGCTATAGGAGGCGTCGCCACGTTCTTCAGGTGCCAATTCAACTCAGCCTCGATCCTGATCCCTACTAGAGGTAAATAAAGGTAGGAGGAGGTGGTTGAAACCTCGCCTCACTCCTTAAATGTAAGACATGGAGGTTCTGGTAGGCAGTCTGCCCAAGATCGTCCTGTGTGCAAGTTTTCCTAAAGAATCCATGTCGATCTGATGTCCTCGTCTAACCAGAGGAGCCTTCACATGCTAATTTGGACTTTAATGTCTCAGCTACCTTCCTGTTGCCAAGGTGGTGAATTGCTTTGAGTATATATACCCAGTTTTTGTATTTGTGTCGGGATGGATGGTAGAGCAAAGCTCCCAATTGTAAAGCTTTAACGAGGCTTCTGGTTCCTTGGTTATATATTGATATTTGAGACTTCTTGTTTAATGGAAGCCAACATCTTCCTCCCCTTTTTCCTCTAAATCTTAAGAACCCAGGCATGGATGATCCAGTGAGGTGTTGTAATGACTATATAATGTATGTTTGATTATATTAGTTTTTCAACATCTTAACTTTCTTGAAGTTTCTCAGATCTGAGAGGATCTCATATTTGTGACTTTTCCCCCTTTTAAAGGCTGTTGGAAGACTAGATGTCCAGAGCAGACTTTATTTCCTTTGTTTTTCCCTCCACTTACTCACTACTATGCAAAATTACTGTCTTAAATTAGATCAAGACATCACCTGTCTTCGATGTTCCAACCCAGTTTTCTGAGTTAGAACAATATTGTTCTGAGTTTACTTCCATTCATCACCCTTTATCAAAAAATAGTGACATAAACTGATGGGCCTCAGGCTTACTCCTGTTGCAATCTAGGAGTGACTTCTGACGCCAACATTTCTGGCGCTGTTGTCGGGTACGAAGTTGAAGATTTTCCCTGGGATTGAATGACATTGAGTCTCTGATTCTGAAGGTGCATTAGGCATTAGAGCCCTTAAAGATTGCTACTGTGCACCTAGCGACTCCACTGTGGCAACTCCATTGTGGTGACTCGACTGTTTCCACTTCATTCTTTCAGCAGTGGATACTTTTAGCACACCTGAAAGCTGACCCAGAGGAGCTTTTTCAAGAAGGTTTCAGCAACTTCTTTCTCAGCTTGAGAAGTTTCCTGGGAGGACACAACGTTAGGATCTGGCCTTTAATGGTGAACAAATACTAGACACATTCAATGCTGCGCATATTTCACCTAGCGTCTCCATGATCTGAGGATCGGTCGATGACTCTAATGATTCGATATGGAAAATATCTTAGCTCAAAGGTTGGCTTTCTGTGACTTTTCCCAGATAGTTGGTTTTCCTAATCCACTGCCTGATAGAGATGAATGGGAAGATATCCTCCCATAATTTCAAGTAAAATTTTTGGAGGTACCACCTGAGTATTTACTGGACTTTCATGAGGTTATTCATCAACTTAATATCATGTATGAAGATGTCCAGATTAAGATTTTTAGGTATTCATTAAAGGGAGCTGCTCTTGATTGGTGTCGATCTCTTCCCACTGCAAGCATCCATTCTTTGATAGGTTTTAATACAACTTTCAATTCATTTTGTAAAGATTACTTCCCAGCTGAGTGTTTGTATGAAAACTGTTGTGATGAGTTTTCTTTGCTTCATAAAGCCTCTGATGGCCCTAAAGACCATGTTTGTGATGAAGCTTTTGCTATGGAGGAAAGCATTTGCTATGAAAATCTAGAGGCCTTGGATGATATTATTTATGTTATCCCTAGCATGGAAGCATCTGACATCATCTTAGATACATCCGTTCTTTTAGATGTTCATAAAGATCAACATGCCTCTTGTGAAATTTCTAAGTTTATAGAGCAGATGTCGTCTATAGTAGATGGCTCTCCTGAATATAGGGTTGAAGCAGATGTTCCTAGCAGCCCGACTTATGATGACGAAGAACTTCCAGTTTTTAAAGAAGAGATGGTTGTGGAAGAGGATTCTTCTCTTTTCCTTCAAGAGTTTGCCCATGATATATTTTTACCTAGGATTAAAGAGAAAAATCTTATGTATGAATAGCTAGAAGCAATAGTTACCGCTGTCCATGAAATGGATATTTTTGACAGTGATATTCTCGATGGGATCACTATTCTGGAGGTTGATCATAGAAATGAAGGGCAACCCCTTTTTGATGAATATCCTAGTGATGATGAACAATAAGCTTATCCTACATTTGATCACTATGAAGACACTGACCGACATGACAACAAGCAGAGCTTTCCCATGGCCCTTATTTATGATTATTATGAATCTAATCCTTGGGAGAACCATGGAGAGGAGGAGGAGGAGCCAAAGATGCAGTTTACAGAATGCACAGAGCCAATCAGCGAGAAACCACCGCTTGAGATCAGTCAGCGTACGTCAGCTGTCCACCCACCTGTGCTTACCAGAGATATTCAGCCACACATGAACAACTATGTAGCAAAGGAGGCTTCCTGTCGCCCATTTTCTGGATTTTGGCACTCGTCCTATGCGCCTGTGAAGGAATACATGGAGTTGTATTTCCTTCACAATTTGGAGCCGCCCTATTTCATCTAGACTTTAGCCTCTAAGGAGGAGTTGAAAAGCGTAACTGTTCTACTGTCACGGTTACACCATCTGTTTGTGATCATCGACAGAAGGAAGGAGCTTCTATTCAGGAAGTTGTTTGATTCGCTATGGTGGAAGTTTGCTTTCACCTAGCCCCATGTAAAGTAATTTATTAGTTTAGGACTATACATAAATAAACTCCTTGGAGCATGTGTGTTTATCTTTTATTTTCACTTATCGGCATGTATTTTTAAGCAGGGTGTTTCGAGCTCGACTCCATAGCCCAACATAAGGAAACTGGAACTGGAGAAGGAGTTGTTAGAGCATCACAGGGACGAATCTATCCCCCATGGACTCTAATGTTAGTGCCAATTCTTGCAAGGGGGTGCTTCTCTCTGGATTCGGGTCCTTGGTGAGAAATAGATGAAATGGGGTTTAAAAACCCATCAAATGTGTTTATTTCAAAGGTCGAAGTCATGAGCGCCAAGCGCAGCACACAGAAGAAGTCCATTTTGGGCTTAAAATCAAGCGAGCGGGCATATTGTTTTCAATGACGAGGATCCATAGATGGAGGAGATCGACGGTCATCGGGTAAGCTTGAGTCGCGGAGTTGCACGAGGTTTAGTGCATGGGCTCATCTCTTACGGTCAATGTCACAAAATGATTAGTCGTTTCATCATTTCGGCTACTGGGACTTCAAAAGACACGGGGTCTCTCATCCATTGTATTGGGAAACTTCGAAACGCGAAATGATTAGCCATTTTGGCATTCCGGCTACCGGGACTTTGAAAGACAGGGGGTTGCTCTTACACTGGATCGGAAAACTCCGAAATGCGAAATGATTAGCCGTTTCGGCATTTCGGCTACCGGTATTTCAAAAGACATAGGGTCTCTCATTCATTTCATTTGGAAACTCGGAAACGCGAAATGATTAGTCGTTTCGGCATTCCGGCTACCGGGACTTTGAAAGACAAGGGGTCGCTCTTCCATTGCATCGGGAAATTTCGAAATGCGAAATGATTAGCCGTTTTGTCATTTCAACTACTGGCACTTTGAAAGACAGGGGGTCGCTCCTCCACTACATCTGGAATCGCCAAAATGTGAAATGCGAAAAGCTTCTTTGAAGATAGGCACAGGGTCACGACCCATGGTCACTTGGGGTGACGAAAAGAGTTGCACAAAGGGCCAAAGCATCGAGTTTAGCTGCAGGAGGTGTCACCGCATTCTTCAAGTGCCAATTCAACTCAGCCTTGATCCTAATCCTTGCTAGATGTAAATAAAGGTAGGAGGAGGTGGTTGAAACCTCGCCTCACTCCTTAAATGTAAGACATGGAGGTTCTGGCAGGCAGTCTACCCAAGATCGTCTTGTTTGCAGGTTTTCCTAAAGAATCCATGCCGATCTGATGTCCTCGTCTGACCAGAGGAACCTGCACATGCTAATTTGGACTTTAATGTCTCAGCTACCTTCCTACTGCCAAGGTGGTGAATTTATCTGAGTATATATACTCAGTTTTTGTATTTGTGTTGGGATGGATGGTAGAGCAAAGCTCCCAATTGTAAATCTTTAACGAGGCCTCTGGTTCCCTGGTTATAGATTGATATTTTAGACTTTTTGTTTAATGGAAGCCAACATCTTCCTCCCCTTTTTCCTCTAAATCTTAAGAACCCAGGCATGGATGATCCAGTCGGGTGTTGTAATGACTATATAATGTATGTTTGATTATATTAGTTTTGCAACATCTTAACTTTATTGAAGTTTCTCAGATCTGAGAGGATCTCATATTTGTGACTTTTCCCCCTTTTAAAGGTTGCTGGAAGACCGGATGTCTAGAGTAGACTTTATTTCCTTTGTTTTTCCCTCCACTTACTCACTACTATGCAAAATTACTGGCTTAAATTAGATCAAGACCTCACCTGTCTTAGCTATTCCAACCCAGTTTTCTGAGTTAGAATGATATTGTTCTGAGTTTACTTCCATTCATCACCCTTTATAAACAAATAGTGACATAAACTGATGGGCCTTAGGCTTACTCCTGTTGCAATCTAGGAGTGACTTCTGACGCCAACATTTTTGGCGCTGTTGTCGGGGACGAAGTTGAAGATTTTCCCCAGGATTGAACGAGATTGAGTCTCTGATTCTGAAGGTGCATCAGGCATCAGAGCCCTTAAAGATTACTACTGTGCAGCTGGTGACTCCACTGTGGTGACTCCATTGTTTCCACTTCACTGTTTCAGCTGTGGCTACTTTTAGCACACCTGAAAGCTGACCCAGAGGAGATTTTTTGGGAAGGTTTCAGCAGGTACTTTCTCAGCTTGAGAAGTTTCCTGGGAGGACACAACATTAGGATCTATTCTTTGATGGTGAACAAAGACCAGACACATTCAATGTTGCACATCTTTCACCTGGCAACTCCATGATCCGAGGATTGGTCGACGACTCCATTGATTCAATATGGAAAATATCTTAGCTCAAAGGTTGGCTTTCTGTGACTTTTCCCAGATAGTTGGTTTTCCTAATCCACTGCCTGATAAAGATGAATGGGAAGATATCCTCCTTGAATTTCAAGCAAAAATTGTTTATGTACCAACTGAGCATTTACTGGACTTTCATGAGGTTATTCATCGACTTAATATCATGCATGAAGATGTCCAGATTAATCTTTTTAGGTATTCATTAGAGGGAGCTGCTCTTGATTAGTGTCGATCTCTTCCCACTGCAAGCATCCATTCTTTGACAGGTTTTCATACAACTTTCAATTCATTTGTAAAGATTACTTCCCAGCTGAGTGTTTGTATGAAAATTGTTGTGATGAGTTTTCGTTGCTTCATAAAGCCTTTGCTGGCCCTGAAGACCATGTTTGTGATGAAGCTTTTGCTATGGAGGAAATCATTTGCTATGAAAATCTAGAGGTGTTGGATGATATTAATTATGTCAGCCCTAACACAGAAGCATCAAACATCATTTCATATACATCTGTTCTTTTGGATGTTCATAAAGATCAACATGCCTCTTGTGAAATTTCTGAGTTTATAGAGCATATGTCGTATATAGTAGATGGCTCTCTTGAATATAGGGTTGAAGAATATGTTCCTAGCAGCCTGGCTTATGATGACGAAGACCTTCTAGTTTTTAAATAAGAGATGGTTGTGGAAGAGGATTCTTCTCTTTTTTTTCAAGAGGTTTCCCATGATATATTTTTACCTAGGATTAAAGAGAAAAATCTTATGTATCAACAACCAGAAGCAACAGTTACCGCTGTCCTTGAAATGGATATTTTTGAAAGTTATATTCTCAATGGGATCACTATTCTTGAGGTTGATGATAGAAATGAAGGGAAACCCCTTTTTGATGAATATCCTAGTGATGATGAGCAACAAGCTTATCCTACATTTGATCACTATGAAGACACTGATCGACATGACAACAAGCAAAGATTTCCCATGGTCCCTATTTATGATTATTATGAATCTAATCCTTGGGAGAGCCATGGAGAAGAGCAGGAGGAGTCGAAGATGTAGTCTATAGAATGCACAGAGCCAGTCAGCGAGCAACCACCACCTGAGATCAATCAGCCTACATCATCTGTCCACCCACTTGTGTTTACCAGAGATATTTAGCCACACGTGAACAATTGTGTAGCAAAGAAGGCTGCTTGTCACCCATTTTCTGGAGTTTTCCACTGGTCCTATGAGCCTGTGAAGGAATACATGGATTTGTATTTTCTTCACAATTTGGAGATGCTCTATTTCAACTCGACTTTAGCCTCTAAGGAGGAGTTGAAGAGTGTAACCGTTCTGTTGTCACGGTTACACCATCTGTTATTGATCATCGATAGAAGGAAGGAGCTTCTATCCAAGAAATTGTTTAATTGGCTATGGTATAAGTTTGCTTTCACCTAGCCCCATGTAAAGGAATTTATTAGTTTAGGACCGTACATAAATAAACTCCTTGGAGCATGTGTGTTTATCTTTTATTTTCAGTTATCGACATGTATTTTTAAGCAGGGTGTTTTGAGCTCGACTCCATAGCCCAACATAAGGCAACTGGAACTGCTGAAGGAGTTCTTAGAGCATCGCATGGACGACTCTATCCCCCATGGAGCCTAATGTTAGCGCCAATTCTTGCAAGGGCGGTGCTTCTCTATGGATTCGGGTCCTTAGAGAGAAATAGATGAAATGGGGTTTAAAAACCCATCAAATGCATTTATTTCAAAGGCCACAGTCATGAGCGTCAAGCGTAACACACAGAAGAAGTCCATTTTGGGCTTAAAATCAAGCGAGCGAGAATCTTGTTTTCAATGGCAAGGCTCCATAGATGGAGCAAATTGATGGTCATCAGGTAAGCTTGAGTCACAGAGTTGCACTAGTTTTAGGGCATGTGCTCATCTCTTACGGTCAAAGTCGCAAAATGATTAGCCATTTCGGCTACCGAGACTTCAAAAGACACAGGGTCTCTCATCCATTGCATTGGGAAACTATGAAACGTGAAATGATTAACCGTTTTGGCATTCCGGCTACCGGGACTTTGAAATACATGGGGTCGCTCTTCCACTGCATCGGGAAACTCCGAAATGTGAAATTATTAGTCGTTTCGACATTTCAGCTACCAAGACTTCAAAAGACACGGGGTCTCTCATCCATTGCATTGAGAAACTCTGAAACGCGAAATGATTATCCGTTTCGGCATTTCGGCTACCGGGACATTGAAAGACAGGGGGTCACTCTTCCACTGCATCGGGAAACTCCCAAACACGAAATGATTATCCGTTTCGGCATTTTGGCTACCGACACTTTGAAATACAGGGGGTCTCTCCTCCATTGCATTCAGAATCACCGAAACGTGAAATGCAAAAAACGCCTTTGAAGATAGACGCAGGGTCACGGCCCGTGGTCACTTGGACTGACAGAAAGAGCTGCGCAAAGGGACAAAGTGTCGGGTTTAGCTGCAGGAGGCGTCACCGTGTTCTTCAGGTGACAATTCAACTTGGCCTCGATCCTGATCCATGCTAAAGGTAAATAAAGGTAGGATGAGGTAGTCTGCCCAAGATCGTCCTGTGTGTAGGTTTTCCTAAAGAATCCATGCCGATCTGATGTCCTCGTCTGACTAGAGGACCCTGCAAATGCTAATTTGGACTTTAATGTCTCAGCTACCTTCCTACTGCCAAGGTGGTGAATTTCTCTGAGTATATATACTCAGTTTTTGTATTTGTGTTGGGATGGATGGTAGAGCAAAGCTCCCAGTTGTAAAGCTTTAACAAGGGATCTGGTTCCCTAGTTATAGATTGATATTTGAGACCTTTTTTTTAATCTAATCCAGCATCTTCCTCCCCTTTTTCCTCTGAATCTTAAGAGGCTAGGCATGGATGATCCAGTCGAGTGTTGTAATGACTATATAATGTATGTTTGCTATATTAGTTTTGCATCATCTTAACTTTCTTGAAGTTTCTCAGATATGAGAGGATCTCATATTTGTGACTTTTCCCCCTTTTAAAGGCTGTTGGAAGACCAGATGTCCAGAGCATACTTTATTTACTTTGTTTTTCCCTCCACTTACTCACTACTATGCAAAATTACTGGCTTAAATTAGATCAAGACCTCACCTGTCTTAGATATTCCAACCTAGTTTTCTGAGTTAGAATGATATTGTTCTGAGTTTACTTCCATTCATCACCCTTTATCAACGAATAGTGACATAAACTGATGGGCCTCAGGCTTACTCCTGCTGCAATGTACGAGTGAATTCTGACGCCAACATTTATGGCGCTGTTGTCGAGGATGAAGTTGAAGATTTTCCCCGGGATTGAACGGCATTGAGTCTATGATTCTGAAGGTGCATCAGGCATCAGAGCCCTTAAATATTTCTACTTTGCACCTAGTGACTCCACTGTGGCGACTCCACTGTGGTGACTCCACTGTTTCCACTTTACTGTTTCAGCTATGGCTACTTTTAGCACACCTGAAAGCTGACCCAGAGGAGATTTTTCGAGAAGGTTTCAACAACTTCTTTCTCAGCTTGAGAAGTTTCTTGGGAGGACGCAACGTTAGGATCTGGCCTTTGATGGTGAACAAAGACCAGACACATTCAAATCTGCACATCTTTCACCTAGCGACTCCATTATCCGAGGATCGGTCGACGACTCCATTGATTCGATATGGAAAATATCTTAGATCAAAGGTTGGATTTCTGTGACTTTTCCCAAATAGTTGGTTTTCGTAATCCACTGCTAGATAGAGATGATTGGGAAGATATCCTTCCTAAATTTCAAGCAAAAATTTCGGAGGTACCAGCTGAGCATTTGCTGGACTTTCATGAGGTTATTCATCAACTTAATATCACACATGAAGATGTCCAGATTAATTTTTTTAGGTATTCATTAAGGGGCGTTGCTCTTGATTGGTGTTGATCTCTTCCCACTGTAAGCATCCATTCTTTGACAGGTTTTCATATAGCTTTCAATTCATTTTGTAAAGATTACTTCCCAGATGAGTGTTTGTATGAAAACTGCTATGATGAGTTTTCTTTGCTTCATAAAGCCTCTGCTGGCCCTGAAGACCATGTTTGTGATGAAGCTTTTGCTGTGGAGGAAAGCATTTGCTATGAAAATCTAGAGGCGTTGGATGATATTAATTATGTTAGCCCTAACACGAAAGCATCTGACATCATTTCAGATACATCTATTCTTTTGGATGTTCATAAATATAAACATGCCTCTTGTGAAATTTCTGATTTTATAGAGCAGATGTCATCTATAGTAGATGGCTCTTCTGAATATAAGGTTGAAGCAAATGTTCCTAGCAGCCCGACTTATGATGACGAAGACCTTCCAGTTTTTAAATAAGAGATGGTTGTGGAAGAGGATTCTTCTCTTTTCCTTCAAGAGGTTGCCCATGCTATATTTTTACCTAGGATTAAAGAGAAAAATATTATGTATGAACAACCAGAAGCAATAGTTAAAACTATCCCTAAAATGGATATTTTTGACAGTTATATTCTCGATGGGATCACTATTCTGGAGGTTGATCATAGAAATGAAGGGCAACCCCTTTTTGATGAATATCCTAGTGATGATGAGCAGCAAGATTATCCTACATTTGATCACTATGAAGACACTAACCGACATGACAACAAGAAGAGCTTTCCCATGGTCCCTATTTATGATTATTATGAATCTAATCCTTGGGAGAGCCACGGAGAAGAGGAGGAGAAGCCGAAGATGCAGTTTACATAATGCACAGAGCCAGTCAGCGAGCAACCACCACCTCAAATCAGTTACCCTACGTCAGTTGTCCACCCACCTGTGCTTACCAGAGATATTCAACCACACATGAACAACTGTGTAGCAAAGGAGGCTGCCTATCGCCCATTTTTTGGAGTTTGCCACTGGTCCTGTGAGCATGTGAAGGAATACGTGGAGTAGTATTTCCTTCACAATTTGGAGCCGCCCTATATCATCTCAACTTCAGCCTCTAAGGAAGAGTTGAAGAGCATAACCGTTCTGTAGTCACGGTTACACCATCTGTTTGTGATCATCGACAGAAGGAAGGAGCTTCTATTCAGGAAGTTGTTTGATTGGCTATGGTGGAAGTTTGCTTTCACCTAGCCCCATGTAAAGGAATTTATTAGTTTAGGATTGTACATAAATAAACTCCTTAGAGCATGTGTGTTTATCTTTTATTTTCACTTATCGACATGTATTTTTAAGCAAGGTGTTTTGAGATCGACTCCATAGCCCAACAGAAGGCAACTGGAACTGCAGAAGGAGTTCTTAGAGCATCGCATGAACGACTCTATCCCCCATGGAGCCTAATGTTAGCGCCAATTCTTGCAAGGGGGGTGCTTCTCTCTGGATTTGGGTCCTTGGTGAGAAATAGATGAAATGGGGTTTAAAAACCCATCAAATGCCTTTATTTCAAAGGCCACAGTCATGAGCGCCAAGCGCAACACACAGAAGAAGTCCATTTCGGGCTTATGATCAAGCGAGTGGGCATCTTGTTTTCAACGGCGAGGATCCATAGATGGAGCAGATCGACGGTCATCGGGTAATCTTGAGTCGCAGAGTTGCACGAGGTTTAGCACATGGTCTCATCTCTTACGGTCAAAGTCATGAAATGATTAGTCATTTCGGCATTTCGGCTATCGGGACTTCCAAAGACACGGGGTCTCTCATCCATTGCATTGGGAATCTCTGAAAAGAAAAATGATTATTTGTTTCGGCATTCCGACTACCGGGACTTTAAAGGATAGGGGATTGCTCTTCCACTGCATCGGGAAACTCCGAAACGTGAAATGGTTATCCGTTTCAGCATTTTGGCTACCGGGACTTCAAAAGACATGGGGTCTCTCATTCATTGCATTGGGAAACTCTGAAACGTGAAATGATTAGCCGTTTTGGCCTTCCGGCTACTGGGAATTTGAAAGACAGGGGGTCGCTCTTCCAATCCATTGGGAAACTCCGAAACGCGAAATGATTAGCCGTTTCGGCATTTCGGCTACCGACACTTTGAAAGACAGGGGGTCGCTCCTCCACTGCATCCGGAATTGCTGAAACGTGAAATACAAAAAGTGCCTTTGAAGATAGGCGTAGGGTCACTGCTCGTGGTCACTTGGGGTGACAGAAAGAGTTGCGCAAAGGGCCAAAGAGATGGGTTTAGTTATAGGAGACGTCACCATGTTCTTCAGGTGCCAATTCAACTCAGCCTTGATCCTGATCCCTGCTAGAGGTAAATAAAGGTAGGAGGAGGTGGTTGAAACCTCGTCTCACTCCTTAAATTTAAGACATGGAGGTTCTGGTAGGCAGTCTTCCCAAGATCGTCCTGTGTGCAAGTTTTCCTAAAGAAGCCATGTCGATCTGATGTCCTCGTCTGACCAGAGGAGCCTGCACACGCTAATTTGGACTTTAATGTCTCAACTACCTTCCTGCTGCCAAGGTGGTGAATTGCTCTGAGTATATATACTCAGTTTTTGTATTTTTGTCGGGATGGATTGTAAAGAAAAGCTCCCAATTGTAAAGCTTTAACGATGCCTTTGGTTCCCTGGTTATAGATTGATATTTGAGACCTCTTGTTTAATGGAAGCCAACATCTTCCTCCCCTTTTTCCTTTGAATCTTAAGAACCCGAGCATGGATGATCCAGTTGGGTGTTGTAATGACTATATAATGTATGTTTGATTATATTAGTTTTGCATAATCTTAACTTTCTTGAAGTTTCTCATATCTGAGAGGATATCATATTTGTGACTTTTCCCCCTTTTAAAGGCTGCTGGAAGATTGGATGTCTAGATAAGACTTTATTTCCTCTGTTATTCCCTCCACTTACTCACTACTATGAAAAATTACTGGCTTAAATTAGATCAAGACCTCACCTGTCTTAGCTCTTCCAACCCAGTTTTCTAAGTTAGAATGATATTGTTCTGATTTTACTTCCATTCATCACCCTTTATAAACAAATAGTGACATAAAATGATGGGCCTCAGGGTTACTCCTGCTGCAATCTAGGAGTGACTTCTGATGCCAACATTTATGGCGCTGTTGTCGGGGACGAAGTTGAAGATTTCCCTCGAGATTGAACGACATTGAGTCTCTGATTCTGAAGGTGCATCAAGCATCAAATCCCTTAAATATTGCTACTATGCACCTGGAAAATCCACTGTGGCGACTCCACTATGGTGACTCCACTGTTTCCACTTCACTATTTCAGTTGTGGCTACTTTTAGCACACCTCAAAGCTGACCTAGAGGAGATTTTTCAAAAAGGTTTTAGCAGCTTCTTTCTCAACTTGAGAAGTTTCCTAGGAGGACACAACGTTAGGATCTGGCCTTTGATGGTGAACAAAGACCAGACACATTCAAAGCTGCGCATCTTTCACCTGGCGACTCCATGATCCGAGGATCGGTCGACGACTCCATTGATTCGATATGGAAAATATCTTAGATCAAAGGTTGGATTTTTGTGACTTTTCCCAGATAGTTGGTTTTCCTAATCCACTGCCTAATAGAGATGAATGGGAAGATATCCTCCCTGAATTTCAAGAAAAAATTTCGAAGGTACCAGCTGAGCATTTACTGGACTTTCATGAGGTTATTCATCGACTTAATATCATGCATGAAGATGTCCAGATTAAGATTTTTAGGTATTCATTAAAGAGAGATGCTCATGATTGGTGTCGATCTCTTCCCACTGCAAGCATCCATTCTTTGACAAGTTTTCATACAACTTTGAATTCATTTTGTAAAGATTACTTCCCAGCTGATTGTTTGTATGAAAACTGTTGTGATGCATTTTCTTTGCATCATAAAGCCTCTGTTGACCCTGAAGACCATGTTTGTGATGAATCTTTTGTTGTGGAGGAAATCATTTTCTATGAAAATCTGGAAGCATCTGACATCATTTCAGATACATTTGTTCTTTTAGATGTTCATAAAGATCAACATGCCTCTTGTGAATTTTCTGAGTTTATAGAGAAGATGTCGTATATAGTAGATGGATCTCTTGAATATAGGGTTGAAGCAGATGTTTCTAGCAGCCTGGCTTATGATGACGAAGACCTTCCAGTTTTAAAAGAAGAGATGGTTGTGGAAGAGGATTCTTCTCTTTTCCTTCAAGAGGTTTCCCATGATATATTTTTACCTAGGATTAAAGAGAAAAATCTTATGTATGAACAACCAGAAGCACCCGTTACCGCTGTCTCTGAAATGGATATTTTTGACAGTTATATTCTCGATGGGATCACTATTCTGGAGGTTGATCATAAAAATGAAGGGAAACCCCTTTTTGATGAATATCCTAGTGATGATGAGAAACAAGCTTATCCCACATTTGATCACTATGAAGACACTGACCGACATGACAACAAGCAGAGCTTTCCCATGGTCCCTATTTATGATTATTATGAATCTAGTCCTTGGGAGAGCCATGGAGAAGAGGAGGAGGAGCCAAAGATGCAGTTTACAGAATGCCCAGAGCCAGTCAGCGAGCAACCACCGCTTGAGATCAGTCAGCCTACGTCATTTGTCCACCCACCTGTGCTTACCAGAGATATTTAGCCACATGTGAACAACTGTGTAGCAAAGGAGGTTGTTTGTCGCCCATTTTCTGGAGTTTGCCACTGGTCCTATGAGCCTGTGAAGGAATACATGGAGTTGTATTTCCTTCACAATTTGGAGCCACCCTATTTCATCTTGACTTTAGCCTTTAAGGAGGAGTTGAAGAGCGTAACCATTCTGCTGTCACGGCTACACCATCTGTTTGTGATCATTGACAGAAGGAAACAACTTCTATTCAGGACGTTGTTTGATTGGCTATGGTGAAAGTTTGCTTTCTCCTAGCCCCATGTAAAGGAATTTATTAGTTTAGGACCATACATAGATAAAATCCTTGGAGCATTATGTTTATATTTTATTTTCACTTATCGGCATGTATTTTTAAGCAGGGTGTTTTGAGCTCGACTCCATAGCCCAAGAAAAGGCAACTGGAACTGGAGAAGGAGTTCTTAGAGCATCACAGGGATGACTCTATCCCCCATGGAGCCTAATGTTAGCGCCAATTCTTGCAAGGGGGGTGCTTCTCTCTGGATTCGGGTCCTTGGTGAGAAATAGATGAAATGGGGTTTAAAAACCCATCAAATGCCTTTATTTCAAAGGCCGCAGTCATGAGCGCCAAGCGCAACACACAAAAGAAGTCCATTTCGGGCTTAAAATCAAGCGAGTGGGAATCTTGTTTTCAACAGTGAGGATCCATAGATGGAGCAGATCGATGGTCATTGAGTAAGCTTGAGTCGTGAGTTGCACAAGGTTTAGCGCATGGGCTCATATCTTACGGTCAAAGTCACGAAAGGATTAGTCGTTTCGGAATTTCGGCTACCGGGACATCAAAAGACACAGGGTCTCTCATCCATTGCATTGGGAAACTCCAAAATGCAAAATTATTAGCCGTTTCAGCATTCCAGCTACCGGGACTTTTAAAGATAGGGGGTTGCTCTTTCACTGCATCAGGAAACTCCGAAACGCGAAATGATTAGTCGTTTCAACATTTCGGCTACTGGGACTTCAAAAGACACGGGGTCTCTCATCCATTGCATTGGGAAACTCTGAAACACGAAATGATTAGTCGTTTCAGCATTCCGGCTACCGGGACTTTGAAAGATAGGGGGTCTCGCTTCCACTGCATCAGGAAACTCCGAAACACGAAATGATTAGTCGTTTTGGCATTTCGGTTACCATCACTTTGAAAGACAGGGGGTCACTCCTCCACTGCATTCAGAATCGCCGAAACGCGAAATGTGAAAAGCACCTTTGAAGATAGGCGCAGGGTCATGGCCCGTGGTCACTTGGTGTGATAGAAAGAGTTGCGCAAAGGGCCAAAGAGCTAAGTTTAGCTTTAGGAGGCGTCGCCATGTTCTTCAAGTGCCAATTCAACTCGACCTCGATCCTGATCCCTGCTACAGGTAAATAAAGGTAGGAGGAGGTGGTTGAAACCTCGCCTCACTCCTTAAATGTAAGACATGGAAGTTTTGGCAGGCAATCTGCCCAAGATCGTCCTGTGTGTAGGTTTTCCTAAAGAAACCATGCTGATCTGATGTCCTCGTCTGACCAGAGGAGCCTGCACATGCTAATTTGGACTTTAATGTCTCAGCTACCTTCCTACTGCCAAGGTGGCGATTTTCTCTGAGTATATATACTCAGTTTTTGTATTTGTGTCGAGATGGATGGTAGAGCAAGGCTCCCAATTGTAAAGATTTAATGAGGCCTCTGGTTCCCTGGTTATAGATTGATATTTGAGACTTTTTGTTTAACGGAAGCCAACATCTTCCTCCCCTTTTTCCTCTAAATCTTAAGAGCCCATGCATGGATGATCCAGTCGGGTGTTGTAATGACTATATAATGTATGTTTGATTATGTTAGTTTTGCAACATCTTAACTTTCTTTAAGTTTCTCAGATCTGAGAGGATCTCATATTTGTGATTTTCCCCCCTTTTAAAGGCTATTGGAAGACCGGATGTCCAGAGAAGACTTTATTTCCTTTGTCTCCCTCCACTTACTCACTACTATGCAAAATTACTGGCTTAAATTAGATCAAGACCTCACCTGTCTTAGTTGTTCCAACCCAGTTTTCTGACTTAGAACGATATTGTTCTGAGTTTACTTCCATTCATCACCCTTTATCAACAAATAGTGACATAAATTGATGGGCCTCAGGCTTACTCCTGCTGCAATCCAGGAGTGACTTCTGACGCCAACACAAGGAACTTCAAATCTTCTTCAAAATATTTTGGCATTGCATCTGGGTGCTCTTCTTCATTGTTGTTAGCTTTTGTCGGTGCTCCAAGCTCTTTTTTTGCAGCTACAACATCATCTAACACACGATTTTCAATTTTGTCTACAACATTCACTATTGCTGCAAATTCCTCATTATTTATTGTTTCAAGAAGGTGTCCTCCTACATTTAGAAAATTATGAATATATTGTATTTCCTACTTGATCTTCAACCAATCTTCATTTGACATGTTCTCCTCATCATACATTACCTCAATGAAAGTTTCTTCATTACAATCATCATTATCCACATGCGACTGACCACTTTGGGTTTCAACATCTTCAACAGGTTCACCATCAACTTCAAAAGTTTCCTCATAAGCAGATGCAATCTTTTCACTATATTTCATTTTGAGAATATCCCATAACATTTTTGCATTGTCTATATGACCAAACTCATATAAAATCGGAGACAAAATACCTAATATAAAATCAGAGACAAAATACTTGTATCCAGTGTTGAACTAAGAAGATATAAGGATATTCTATTTTTTCTCTTATCATGAGAATTGATCCACCCATCTTGAACAAATTGCCATAAATCTACTGAACCTAGCAATCCTTCCATTTTAATTGCCCAAAGATTAAAATTTTTACCTAAGAAGGATGGCAGTGCCGGCATTAGTCTTTTCAATATTTCTCCGATTTATTTTTCATCTTCATTGATGTCCAAATCTGCATTATGATGTTCAAGTATAGGTTGTTCAAATGAAAGTACATCATACTTATCTACAAAATATAATAATTTGTCTTGATGATTCTTCCTCTACATGTGTTTCAGCTCTCTCTGGAGTTGTTTAATTCTCCTTTGCTTACCCATTACAGCTTCACAAACATGGTTGTCAGGTACATCACTTCACTTAGTAGATGCATGAATACAATTGAAAATTTATGATAAGACATGAAGAAATAATATCACCAACAGATGTGTATTTTTATGCACATAGGGTTTTTTCCTTCATGTAAAAATCATTCTAAAAATTAATCTTCAAGCATTTCATGGATTTTTTGGTGTGAAAGTTGAGTAGAAGTGTAGGAGTCTTCTTGAGGCAACTTATAATTATGAGGGTAGGGAGGAGGCATTTGATGCTCCTTGCATCTTTAGAAATAGGTACATCCTTGAAATAATAAGATCACCAACTAACATCTTTAACTTAAACTTCAGTATGGAAGAATTAGTTTCTTATCAAAACTTCATTACCAAAGGACATATTTTTAGACATAACATTTTTTTTGAAGAGTAATATGCAAACTCAAAATGTGAAAAAAAATAATGTTTAAAGGGTAAAAATGAATCAAATTCAAAACTTGCTTCCACGTCCACATTTTTGAATTTTTCACATGCCTACCCTCGGTTCTATTGGCGCGTCCACAATTTTGATTTTTTTAAATTCCAAAGCCCTTCTCTCCGCTTTCTTTGGTATCCCATGTTCTATGGTTAGAATGCTTAGCTCATTGACCAGGAGACCATCGAAGATCGCAATGGCCCTTATGTACCTATTGTTGTCTCCAGTGGCCAGAAATTCAATGGACGACTATTCTATTGTGTGATAAAATGCACTTATCTCTTCATCGATGTACCGAGTTTTAGGGATTAGGACTATAATGTGAATGAACACATCCACCCATAATTTCTCAAGATGTTCAGCTCCCATTTACGAAAAATTTTGGTTCAAAATGGGAGGTTCAACTTGACACAGGGCCATGACTATGCAACAGTCTTGAATAGGTGCATTGTTTCTACCAATGACCGTGTCCAACAAATCCAGTGCCTCACCCCTTCAATTGTCTTTCACTTTATTTAAGAGCTAGAAATTGAGAATGAACAGATCCATCCGAGAAGGGGTCAAATCACCTGGATTTTCAGGATTGAGAAAATTCTAGATCGGAACCCAAAACAACATAGGTAGTGGCAGACACATGGGACAAAGCTTACCACTTAATCAATCTCTTCGTATTCAAATATGCTCTATTTTGCGGAGGTATAGTCGAGGATGTTGTGGGAGGAGAATCAATCCTGGATTCATCAACAACATCTCTAAATCGCAGCTTAGTTGGGAAGATAGTTTGGATATCTACATATAAAATATATATTTTATGAGGCGATGAACCTGGTTTTGGAGCTAAAAATAAGAATTCATGGACGTGTTGCTCTGATATATTTTTAAAATTTATTTTATCATTTGACAAATTGTATAATTATTTGACAAATTGTATAATTATTGAATCTCAAAGCATCGTGGCTTAATCTCGGGGGTGGCCAGTGATAAATCCATTGGGAGTGACTGAGCCTATGGTTGGGTGGAAACGAGCACCCCTTTCAACAGTCACATCATGTTATATGGTTCTGATAAGTGTTTTCTTTCCTTATTCTTTGAATTGTAAATAATGGATGCATATGAGTATTTACATGTTTATAAAGGGTTCTTTCTCTGTATTAAATGATTAAGTCATGAGTATGCGTTCATTCCCTTGGGAACCTATATTTCAGTTTGATTTTCCATACACCCCTATTTAATCACTCGAAGGCACTTTCCCAAGGAATTTACATCACCTTTTAGGAGTCAGAGAAAGCCTCTGGGCATAGCTACCGTTTTGGTAACCTCACAAGTTACTTTGCATTGATTCAGAGATTAAAGCTTTGCGATTTGGGAAGGTGTTCCCTTCTAACCAGTAGTCTAGGAGACTTTGAACTCGTGGCTATTCCTTAACCAAAAACTTGACTAAGAGTGGGGATTATAGCCCATGATTTATATGAAGATCCATGTGACCTAGGTCTAGGAACCTTGGAGCTCGAGGCTCTGAGATGTCAAATTGCACAATAGTCAAGTTGAACTCCGCAATTTCTATGAATTGTTAATCTATGAACGGAGATCGAGGGTGGGGAATCACTACAGAGCATGGAGGTGAAAATAGCGGACACGCTAGTTCACGGCCTGCAATTCACCCTTGCCATTGATCTCGACAGGCTAGATGATCAACGATCCCGGTTAGACTAGAATCAAGTGAGCACTTTCCAGATTGCGGAGGTTGAACTCTCTGGTAAAGAGTACACATGTTGGGGCCCCGCAATTTCTGTGGACCGTCGATTGTCATTGACCTTCAATCTGAGTTTGACGTGATCCCTGAAATGCAAGGAGCGTGTGGGATGGAGGAATCTTCAAGGAGATCAAAATCAAAAGAGATAGTGTTTTCAGGAGTGCAGACGAAATCGAGGAGACAAGCCGTAGGAGTAGCAAAAGTTGAATCCTTCGAGCAATTAGAAAATATTCTAAGTCGGAGTAAGTCAGAAGCTTAGGAGGAGGAGAAATAGTGACCATTGCATCAAAATGACAAGGATAGACAACTGACTGATCTAAGAAAGGTGCACAAACATTAGCACTTGGAACACGTAGGAGAAGGGAACTTACCAAAGTTCCGAAGTCCCGAAGTAATTTGAGGCCTTCCACCACTAGAAAGTGAATCTGGACCACTAGATCCAAAGGGATACATGGTGACAGATCGCGAAATTCGGAGGAATATGTTTGAGGGTTCTCAGTTGAAAGTTGATATTCTCAAACCCCGAAGACCTGAAGTGAATCTAGACCACCAAATCCAGAGGGACACGTGGCGACAGATCATCGACTCTAGGGAAATCTGTGAGAGAGTTTTCAGTTGAGATCTGAGACTACGGAAGTCTGGAGAGCCAGAGAGACAAATTAAACCTCAATAAACCTCAAACGTCGGATCGCCCAATTGAATTTGATCCGTCCGATACCATGAGTTCAGGAGGGGCAAGTTTGAGACTTGAGATTTTTGAAGCTCAGGGAGACAAAAATCTGAAGTAAATCTCAATCGTCCGATCAGCCGGAGTGAATCTGAATCATCAGATCGTTCAAAGTAAATCTCAGGTGTCGGATCACCCAAAGTGAATCTAAGTTGTTGGATTTCAGTAGAGACATGGCGTAGATCTATGAGTTCTGAGTAAAGTCCCAAAGTAATTCATAGCCATCAGATTAAGAAGGGACGTGGCGTGAATCTGTGGACTCCGGATAAAGTCTCGAAGTAATTCATAGCCTTCATATTAAGAAGGGATGTGGCGTGAATCTGTGGACTCTGGGTAAAGACCCAAAGTAATCCTTGATCGTCGGGTCAAGTGGACACGCATCAGTGGATTATAGCCTTTGGGGAAAAAGGGTGAAGTTTGAGATTTGAAATCTTAGAAGTCTGGAAATCTTGACCGTTGATCGAGAAGAGGGGCACATTGTTGGGTATGTGTTATATTCTTTGCATGAGTAGTGGTGTCTGAGCATTTGTGCCAGGAATGCAGGGGGGTGGAGCCCCCTGCGCGGGGGTTCGGGGGCAGCGCCCCCGATTTTTTTTTTTCGGGACGACATATTTCCGGGACGACATATTACCGGGACGACATATTTCTGGGACCACATGATATTAGGTGGTTTTTCGGCACATGGTTTTTTGCCGATGGTTTTCTATTTCCGGTTAAGGAATTAGGGTTTTGGACTAATCCAGGTCATTGGGTTAGGGTTTTTGGATGCCACTGGATCCTATATGTATATTGTATTGTAAACAATGTAACACAATGTATGAATATAATATATGCTGGTTTTTCCCGGTTTGGGTTTACAGGTGAAAAATCTCTGTGTAATGTTTGTATTTTCCATTGTATCTTTTCTATTCTTTTTTGAATATTAGTTTGCAGTAGATATTGTACAAGGTTAGAATTTACATTTGGTATCAGAGCTTTATTGGCTTCAGGGGGACACCTTTGTCGTCAAGGGTTTGGCTCGAGACTGTGATAAGCCTTGTTACAGTGGGAGATCTGCGGTATTTTTTTTTCAGGTGAAAAGAAATGGCAAGCAATTCGAAGATGGAGATCGAGAAGTTTAATGGGAAACTATTTGAGTTGTGGAAGCTCAAGATGGAAGATCTTTTGGTGGACAGAGATCAGTGGATCACAGTAGATCCAGGTACTGCACCTACAGGAACTTCTGCAGATGACTGGAAAAAGACGGATCGAAAGGCAAAGAGAAAAATTCGACTGTGTCTCTCCGATTCAGTCTTACTGAATGTGTCAGAGGAAGCTACAACCAAGGATTTATGGGAAAAATTGGGGAAGTTGTATCAGTCTAAGTCCCCGGTAAATAAACTATTCCTGAGAAAGAAGCTGTATAACTTGAGTATGAGAGATGGAGACTCGGTGGCAGAGCATTTGAACGCCTTCAATACTATGGTAAGTCAGTTAGTATCTATTGATATTAAAATTTCAGATGAAGATAAATGTATCAGTTTGTTGTGTTCTTTAACAGACTCGTGGGATAGTCTGGTTGTGGCCATAGGTAGTAATACAACTTCTTGGAAGTTTGAAGAAGTGGTCTCATCCTTGTTGTCGGAGGAGATGAGACGAAAGAATATGGAAGGACATAGAACAGACGCATTATTTGCAAGAGGACGTTCCCAGGAAAGAAATAAATCTAATTTCTCAAGTGGGAGATCTAAGT
>ML789601.1:143294-154240 GCA_009831015.1 Picea engelmannii | reverse complement strand
TGCTTACAATATTTGGTTGATTAGTGCCTTGATTATTTGTAGGGGATATATATATTACAATATATTACAATATTAGAATATTACAATGTAATAGTAATGCCATATTACAATGTAATATGGTAATACCATATTTCATGTAATTTTTTTTTTTTAAACCTAAAGTCATCGTCGCAATATCGACGCACATTCATCGGAAAATTTTTACTATTTTACCACAACCGTCGCTATAACGATGAAACTTCATCGCAATTTGCCACAAATATTCGCCGCATATACAGCATGTGCATTGTAAATTTGGTTTTGAGATATTGCACTCATCGATATTACCACGGATTTTTGTCTCAAGTTGCGAGGGAATTTCATCGCACATTCAGCAGCTGCGTCGTAAGTTATTGGCTTGGCATAAGTTTTCATTGTAATTGCCACATTTCTTCGTTGTTATTGCGACAAAATATCGTCGTAATTGTGACGATGCATAGGGTTAACTGATATTGAAGGTGGTTACACATGGAGAGATAATTTCGTCGATGTTTCCACGCACACCTGGATCGTGGATATAGCGACGAAATTATTTCGACGAAAAAAAATGTCGACTTTCGTGGAAATTGTGACGAATAAGTGTGGCAATATCAATGAGAAACCGTCGCAAATTTGGTCATATGTACTAGTGTGTGCATTGATTTTAGGCAGCAAAATAAAGCTACTATGAAGAAAAAATTCCCTCTTCTCATGATTGATGATCTCTTCAATCAACTAAAAGGAGAAATGGTGTTTTTCAAGATATATCTAAGATCAAGATACCATTAGGTGAGAATCATGGATGAAGATATCAATAAGACAACTTTTAGAACCATATATGGACATTATGAATTTGTGCTAGTGCCATTTGGATTTACAAATGAACCAACGATATTCATATGTTTAATGAATGACATTTTCATAAATTACTTGGATAAGTTTGTGATAGTATTCTTGGATGATATAATTATCTATACCGAGTCATAGGAAGCATCACTTGTGGATAGTGCTACTGGTGTTAAGGTAGCATCAACTATATACCAAGCCGAGAAAATGTTCATTTTACCAAAAGAAGATCCACTAATTGGGTAATATACTTTTAGAGGAGGCATAGAAGTGTATATAGAGAATATTGAATCCATTATAGGATGGCCAACACCAAGGAATGTAACAGAGGTAGTGCAACATCAATGTGGTGGAAAGAGGTAGTGCAACATCAATGGGACCCAAGGGTTGGAATCTTAGCCCACCTGAAATGGGCTATGGTCAGTGGAGCTATGGAGATCCTTGTCATAACTGTGTTGAAAATAGGGGAGACTCTCATCCTATGTATGTGGATTCTTAGAGTTGTACATGTGCAGGATGTGCACATTCACTCGATTGACGACCTATGTTTGGCGGTCTGTTTGGGGGTGGAAGCAGTGGATTTAGTGCGCTTGTTGTCCAACAATGACCAAAGACTCAACCAAAATATGTTGAGGAACATGTTGTATCAGTCGGAGATGATGGTCTATGGTATCCCAAAATGGACCCACACGCATTCGAAGAAGAGCTTGGCAATATTTCCCTCTGTAATATTCTTCTTGCAGGCTGTGAGGATGGCCATATTCGAAAACTGATCAACAACCACAAATACACAATCATTTCCTTTCTTGGTGGATGGAAGGCCATACATGTAATCCATTGAGATGGATTCCCAAGGCTTCTCGAGAATAGGAAGAGGGGTGTATAATCCTTGTTTCTTGATGGGTGGCTTGGAAATGGCACATGCAGTGCAAGATCTTATATACTTACATGCCTTGTCCCAGTTTTTGCCAATAAAAATATTTCTGAAGAACGACCACAATTTTCTCCACACAAAAATGTCCCACCACCTGACTGTAGTGGGATCCCCAAATCATCTTTGCACGCTCGCTTGTAGGAACATATAAATGGCCCAGATGGCATAATAGTTTGTCCTGAATTTGAAAATTGGTGACTGTCATGCTTGTACCCAAGAGCTGATAGGTGGTGGTGAAGTTTGGATCTTGCTGATAAAGTTGGGGCCACTCAAATGCCTCATGTCCACAGGAATGGAGCACATTGGTGAGTGCAGCCACGGGAGGTCGACTGAGGTAGTCAGTGACACAATTTGAGATCCTTGTCTTATACTTGATGTTGAGATGGAACTGCTGCAATGAGGTGGACCACTTCTGATGGCATTCATTCTGCAATTTCTCCTATGTTTGTATGAACTGGAGAGGCTTGTGATCAGTGTGGATGATCGTCTCCTTTCCTAGAATGTAATGTTTCAATTGACGACAGGATTGTACAATGGAATACATTTCCTTTTCATAGGTGGGGTATTTACGAATAGTATCTAAGAGTGTCTCACTATGGTATGCCACAAGATGACCATGTTGAGTGAGAACTGCACCTACAACATAGTTAGATGCATTAGTCTCAATATCGAATGGTTGTTGCAGATCAAGCAAGGAGAGACATAGAGCTGAGCACAAGCAATGCTTCGGATCATCGAATTCTTGTTGTTGTACCTTCCCCCACAATAACGTTTCCCTACCACCACCCTTGGTCACCTGATTGAGGGCCCATGCAATATGGGAGAATCCCAACACGAATCGTCAGTAGAAGTTGGCCAGTACCAAGAAGCTTCGATGCTCAGTTAGTGTGGTCAATTGGATCTTAGTTTGATCAACATGTAACCCATGCTCATCAACAATGTAGCCCAAGTATTGGACCCTGTTCATTCCAAAGGGGAATTTTTCTAAGTTGGCATATAGCTTGTGTTGTCGTAGAGTGCTCAAAATATGTTGAATATGTTGCATGTGCTCCTCCCAAGTTCTGTTGAAGATGAGGATGTCATCCAAATATACCACCACAAAAGAGTTGGTGAAGGGTCTCAATACATCATCCATCAAACTCATGAAAGTGGTTGGTGCATTTGTTAAGCCAAAGGAAATGACCAACCATTCGAAGAGACCTTCTTTAGATTTGAACCTGGTGGTAGCAAGACTTTAGGTCAATCTTTTTGAAGAACTTTTCCCCCTTGATTTGGTTAAGTTGGTCATCAATCCTGAGAATTGGGTATCGGTTCTTGACTGTGATTTTTTTTAAGGCTTTGTAATCAATGAAGAGTTGCAAAGTCTCATCCTTCTTTTGCACCAGTACAATTGGGCTTCCGTAAGGGGAGGAGTTGGGTTTGATGTGCCCCTTTTGAAGAATCTCTTGGATCTGATGCTTGATTTCATCATTTTCCATCAGTGAGCAATGATAGACTAGTCCATTAGGTAAAGGTGCACTGGGGGTCAGATCAATTGGATGCTTGACTTGGTAGTGCGTCGGTACCCTGGTGGGTGAGGAGAAGATTTCTCTGTACTCTTCCACGATCTTGTCCACTTTCTTCTGTTGCAAATAAAGGCTATGTGTATAGACCACGAATGCGGCGGTGACCTTCTACTTACTATGAGAACGTATCAAAAAGAATATGAACTTCCCAGTCTGGGAAATGACCTTACTGCACTGCTTAGCAGAGATTAAAGAAATAGTGGTAGGCAGCGCTACCTCTGGTATCATGTACAATTGTCTACCCAAAGTAATAATAAAACTACGTGGTCTAGACTCATGCACAACATGACGCTTCCAAAAATATGGTTTTCCTAAAAGAACATCACAAACTTTAAGGGTAGAAATATCACACAATACCTCATCTTTGAAAGGATTCATGTCGTAGGGAAGATGACACTATTGGCTGACACAAAGATCTCTTCCTTGGCGAAGCCAGGCGATGGTGTAAGGATGTAGGTGCAGTTTCATCGACGGGTCCAACATCTTGACGACCTCTACTGAAATCGGGTTCTTCTGACTTCCACTATTGACAATGAAATGAACCGGATCCCCCTTTACCCACATCTATGAGTGAAAGAGGCGTTCCTCTTCCTTTGGTTTTTCTGGTTCTCTTGGTCGGACTTTGGTGGTAGCGATAGTGGAACTGGGTTCAACATTGATAATTTTCTTCCCTCCTTTGGGATTTGATTAAGAATCAAAATTGACCTCTGACTAGGAAGCCTTCATCTTGGCCACGAGTGACTTCTTGGAGCGACATTCTTTAGTGTTGTGCCAAGGTATTTTATGGTACTCACACCATTTTCCCATGTCCTTCTTCGTCTTCTCATTTCCCTTCTTGTGTTGCAGATTGGACTGGTTGTCCTGAGAGTGGCCATATTTTATTTTTCCCTTGCTATGTGGTTTGGGGCCGCCTTTTCCCTGCTTCGCTGTGAAGAGTTTTCAGATCCGAACTCTCGCCTCTTCTGCTTAAATTTTCGCTCGATCTTGACAGCGTGTCTATAAGCCATACCCAATGAGGCGATGTCCAAAAACTCCATTTCTGTTTGAATGTATCTATGCAAATAGCTGCGATATTTTAGCACCAAATGTCGCTCAGAGTCTTTGATACCCAATTTGGTGCGCAGGGTATGGAAAATATTGGTGAAATCTGGTACTTTTTGGTCCCTTTCTTGAAGTAGGGTGGTCCATTTGGTGTATTGGTACTTGTATCTTCCAACAAGGTAGTATTGTTCTTTAATGGAATCTCGGAAGGAATCCCATGTAGGGGAAACCAAAAATATTGCAGATTCCTCTATGGCCCTTTTCTCAGAGTAAGTGTCCCACCAATCCTTAACATGGGGGACGACCTTTAGGAGTTCAAAAGTACTCTTTTCCCTATCGAAAAAATTGTGGACCGAAAAAATACCCTTTGAGCAGATTCAACCATTTATCTACAACATTCACATCTATCAGTCCTTCAAATAATGGAATATCAAAATTTACATGTACCTTGAAGGGGGTTGCATGGTCGCTTGATGAAGATGCTTCCCTTGTGGGTAGCTATTGAAGGATCTGCACAAAGTTGTTGATCATTTCGTTCCTTTTTCGTGCAATGGAATCCTCGAGAAACATTTTAAAATGATTTTCTGCTCCATCATCTTTTTTTTCGTCTGCCATGGATTGTTTTCGGGCTTGGTGCAACCAATCTTGCAATGACTCGATTGGTTCGAGTCCCAACGTCTTGTACCTAAATCTTGTCGAGGACATGCACAAAGAAAAATAAATGAAGATAAGATCGCTCGGATACCACTAATCTAGATTTAGGAGTAGAACGAATTGATTAACAGACTGAATACAATAAACATAGAGATATGAAGAACAACAAAGATATCCAGTGAACAATATCTTCTATTGAATAAATGAAATAGGTTGAAACTGTAAAACTGCAGAACTGAAACACTTGCTTGAATGGTGGTAGTTATATTTGAGAAGATATGTGGCTTCTATGCACATCCATCTGAGCATAATGATTAAAATGAGGCTCCAAAGGCCTTTTTAATATTACTCATGAATTCCAAAACCCTAGACATCCAAAAACCTAACCCTAAGAGGTGAAACGCCAAAAGTTATGTGGGCCCCTATGGGTAAGTTGGTACCTCAACTTCCCGAGGTCGTAACTTTTGCATACGACCTCCGTTTTAGGAACATGATAGCCCATTGGAAAGGTATTTTAGAGAGCTACACATTACACTGTCAAACTATGACTTCATCTACAGTTTTAATGTGGCAAGACAAAAAAACATTGTGAAGGGCCCCAAAATGGCCCTGGAAGTACAACAAGATGTGCTGACATGAAAACATACAAAATAAGTCAGTTGGATTAGGTGGGAGGCCAGCAGTATCCACCTGGAATATGTGTGGGGCTTTAGATAGCCCCTGAAGTGTAGAACCGACTATTACAAAGAAGTATAGAAGAACGTGTTGAACTAAAACTGTCAACAGGAGCAAGTTGGAATAGGTGGGTGGCCACCAATATCCACCTGGATCAGCCAAGTAATGTAAATGATATACATAAAATTTGTTCATAAAAAAATACATCGTTGGCTACAAGATGAGAGGGCCTAAACCGATGGGGGGCTATGACTCCACTATAGAGGAACGAGAGGGGGATAAGGGGGGCCTAAGGGATCCAAAGATTTGAAATAATATATTTTAATGTAACCATAGTGCCTTACCTTAACCTATGAATAAGTACAAATAAACCTTGGGATATGGGCGAAGGTACTTAGGTGGAGTTATTTTAGTGCCATGTTGAAAGTTCAAAACATGCATACTTATTCCTTTTTTTTGGGGAAGTTGAGGATCATTATCACCATCATTTTTTCAATCATCCTACCATGATTCTAGCATGATTCAAGCTACAAAGAGAGAGAGAGAGAGAGAGAGAGAGAGAGAGAGAGAGAGAGAGAGAGATAAAACCTATGATTGAAGGTCGAGATTGCCTATATATAATTCTATTTTGAAAAGTGCCATTGAGAATCCTTGTATATCCTAGAATTGATATTTTCTTGGCAAGTATATGATGGATCCCATGAAATAAGTGTGATAATTTTAGGGACTACATTGTAAAGAACGAGATCCTTCTTTGGTTTGGGAAAAATTGAGGGGGAAAGAGAGCCAATGATTTGGGATGGTTGTTTGAGTGGATAGGCTGTGAAATCAATGGGAAATAGGGAAAAGAGAGACTGCTTATTTTTGCATGTGGACTCATAGCCCTAGATAGGGGTTGGATTGTTGCAAAAACACCTAGTGAAAAATTTCCTACAACTGGGAGGAATGTCCTATGTCATCTTTATTTAAAGATAAGTGCTCTATTATATGAGTTTTATAAGTTATTTATGATTTGTATCTGTGTGTTGGTTTTTGTTTTGTTTAATGTATAGACTACATTTATATTTATGAATGTTAAGTGTGCATTGCATGAGTCTACATGTCATATTGCATGGTTAGTAGTAAAATATGACAAGGTAGAATAGTTATATGGTATTAAAGTTGGTTATTAATGGTGAAAATAAGGGAAATTGAAGAAAATGGTTGAGTGCCCCAACATCCCAACAAGCATAGGGGTGGTTAGGTACATGAAAATGGTGTTATTGGTCATAACTCATTTTAGGTGTGCCTTGGGTTCCATCCATTGCCCCAAATATATGTATATTTTCTCATTGTATCAACTCAGGAAGAGTCATTCCAAGCTAAGAACAAGGAAAACAATGCAACAAAAAAAGTTTGAATGACTCCAACAAATCCAACAAGTTTAAAATATTCTATAGAAAACTTATGCCACATACAAGCATCAACATGATCATCATTGAATTCCACACAAGTTCTAGGTTAGTGAAAAGGTATGGTTTCACTTATAGAAAGCGTGACTCATAGTCCCCAACTAGATGCAATGAACACTTCAATATAGTCCTTAAACCGTCACCAAGGCCATGGGTGAGAATGTTTTCTTATAGAATCTTCCTCCCTTCCTTGGCTTAGACCCTCTATTACCTCAACCATACTTTCCACCTTCATTGGAAACCTCGGAGGGTAGAATTTCACTTAGCCACTATAGAGATCATTCATGAATACATTGAGAAAGTTACAATGGACCAGATCATGGACACCGAGCTGATGTACACCCATTATCAAAACATACAACTATATTGGGTTGTCAAAGAAAGGAAACTTATTCACAAGGGAAAGTGGTTTCACAAGAACCAAATATAGTAGAAGTCCCCCCATATAGTATAGAAATGTAATGCAATGGGGACTATTTCTACCAAAGGGAGAAGGATTGATCCAAGTGCCATCTAAAAAATGGTCCTGATATTGGAAAATTTTGGATCATGTTTTTTCAACATAATTTTGTAGGCCTTCCCAACCATTTTTCAAGGAAGTTATGCTAACAATTGAGGACTCGAGTCATTTTCCTATTGTTCTTTCCAATAAGCTAAAGAAACCCAAATTGGAGCACCAAGAAAAAAATTATGATCCCAAAAAGGATCCTTTTTATGAACTAATTTGATTTGTCTAGCTTAGCATTCATGCTCAACCCTAATCATTTTATGGTTATTGTTCTTACATTTTATGGTTTTTTCTTCTCAGGGTTTTTTTCCATCATTATCAAATCAGCCTCTTGTTATGGGATTTTTTAATAATAAGTGTATAACCATCACATCTATTCTTAGAGAGAAACTAGCACCATTCTAACATTGTATTTCCATGTACATTACATTGATTTTCACTAGTTGATTTATCAATACAATTTGGTTTTTACTACAATACTCAACTTTCAATATTAGGATAGGTAGGTGTGGTAAGGGGGTGGAGTTGTTGATGACTCTAAAGTAAGAAAAGACCTAGAATATGCTTAGACACTTGATACCACCACCAATAATGAGGCATAATTTTTTTTTTGCAAAGCCTCATCTCTCTTAAACAAAAATGAGTTTTTAGAGTCACAATGATTGACAATTCCATGATAATCATAAGATATGTATATTACTATTAGATTCTCCCATCCAATATTCCTCTTCCAAACTTTGTCAATGAATTATATTTGTTTGAGGATGAATTTGACATAATAGAATTTTATCATGTCATTTGAAACATCAACTCAAAGGTAAATAAGCAAGCAATGAGGGAGTTTTTTTTAGTGAAGGGTGTCTAAGCACAAAAGACGGGGAAATTCCATTACTCACCACATTTTATTAACCATGAATAGAGTTAATGAGGGAGATTCTCAATCCAAAACACACCTAAGCATGTGAAGGGCAAGAAGGAGATTAAACATTTGGCACCTCCATACATCATACTTTATTTATCCCTCCCACTTCAATGAAGTAATGAAAAGTCTAATAATAGGGAAAAATCCTATGTGTGGAATGAACTGGTAGACTAAAGGTTTAAAATAGGTCATGTCAGAGCCAAAAGTATCACTTGATTGAAGGAGAAAAAACTGCAAACTCAATCAACTATATGCATTCTAGTCTTAGGAAACCTTATTCCTTGTGCACAGGAAACCATGGAAAATTGTCATTTCCACAATCATTGTTGCATTCTCTATGATATGAAGGACTTGTGAAAAGGGCTAAAGTAGTGTGAAAAATAGGTGGTGGAAATGAATTGCAACATTACCTACTCGACTTTATAGTGTAATCACTAGAAAGAAAGGTTTTAACACCAATTGAGTGAAAACAACAAGATCGAGGATCAATGCGCTATTGAAATTGGGGGGCATATACTCAATCTAAGAGAATAGGATGAAAAATATTTTTCCTTTATGTGACATTGTTTAGGGGTCAACAAGTGGTGATGGCCTCCACTATTATAGCATTGTACTATTTGGTAGGATGTATGGTGTGCTATATTTTTGGGTTACTTTGAAAGAATTTGCACCATGTTTGGAAATGCTTCATGAGATTTGGTGTATGTTTAACCCCTGAATGGTCTAATATGTATTGTAGCATGGGAGATGGTTCATGATGGATATGCATAATTGAGATAGCTTACTTAGTGCATGCTAAACCTCGGTTGATTGTGGGTTCAATGTGTTTCCCTTGGGCATTGGGGATCTCTTGGCAGCTGGGTGGATGCCCTTCATTGAGGCCTCATGGAGAGGTGACTTTTTTAGAGAGAACCAAATAGTGTTTGTGGAGAATTATGCATCATGGAGGAGGGATTCAAGCCCTAGTTAACATGTGGCAGCTTGGTTTCTTATTTGGATAATTGGAGATGGTTGGGGATGCTTTAGAATTCAACAATATTCTTACAGGGGGGGGTAGCTAACCTAGTGGAGTACATTGCTTTGGATGATAGATGGATTTCGTCGAGGCTCATAATGGACTGGTGTGGACTTTCCTTGTGTAACTACATCACCTTGAAGTCATTATTGTGCATGATATTTCCATTGGAGCATGACAAGTTTACTCTAGAGTGGATGTCTCACTTGTGTGGCATACAAGGGATCATGTAGTTTTCTTATAATGAATTAGGCCCACATAGTATTGTTGGCCTCCCTTACCTCTCATGTAAATAGAGGAAGGAGAGATAATTTCCAAAACATATCCATTCTCTTTCTTGTATTCACTCTTGTGATGAGATGTGACTAAGAGAAGAGAGTGTGCACTTGAGTATGTGCCATCCCCCACTTAATCAATGTTGGAAAATTCTTTTATGAGTGATTCAATGATGTCATGAAGGTCATTGATAAAAAGTGTTACCTTTGAAAAACCCAAAGGGAATAAATTTCCATAATATCAAAATAAATCCAACACATATAATGAAGATTTAAAAATTGCCAAACCCCTCTATAAATATTTCAATGCTTTTTCCAATAAAAATGAAAAATACAATCTACAACTTAAACACAAATCAATTTTTAGAATGAAATCAAATTCATCACTCGGTTTGGATAAAAATCACTTTGTGTGCCACATGTCACCATATCTTGGTGGTTTCAATTTGTGTGTATGTTTTCCAATATTGTCCAAAAAATGTGTTTTTGGTGAAATATATCAGAACAAATTATAAATAGAATCTCTAACTAATCAAAAGAAATTCGTGCAATGAATGTTAGCAGTAGTCTAAACGTTCTACGATATGACTTTTCTTCGACGATATTTTTGGGGAACATTTATCCGAAATCCGACAAGAAATTGTTAGATTCACATATTTAAGTGATTATTTTTGTATAATCCGAGTTCCGTAGGGGTTTTTCATCATGTTAAATCCATTTATGCATTCAAAAATGGATTTTAAATAACAAAAAATAGTGATTTAGTGCAGATTTGTGTCGTCGTATTCTGGTGAAAAAAGCCACAGTTATATTGATTAAAAGGTTATTTTAAAAAGTAGTAAATTGGTTTGAAAAATATTTATATGACAATTAAATATATATGATAAAAAAGGATAATCTGTGTTGATACTGAGAGGGGGGTGAATCAATATCAAGTACAATTTAAAAACCTTTTTCAACTTATACTTAAACCATTCAATTATATCCAATGAGCAATGAACAATAGTATAAGAGTTACACCAATACACCACAATACACCATG
>ML789601.1:117579-135528 GCA_009831015.1 Picea engelmannii | reverse complement strand
AACCTTCTTGTTGGTATTTGCATCTTCTTTGTATGAAGTTTCACCCATGCATCCAAGATGTGTTAAGTCTTTTGGCACTTGAGAGTTTCTTAAGCTCTTCCTCAATGAGACAACTTCTTGTTCAAGTTTCTCACAATCTTATTATTTCTTCTTCATTTGAACATTCCTTACTTCTCCTATTCTTATTTCTTCTTCAAGTAGAGTTTTCAAGGAAATGGTTTCTTCTCTTAGTTTCTCAAAGTCTTATAATTGTTTCTTCAAGATTACAACTGTCTTTTCACAACTACCCAATTCACTTGTTAGTTTTCTTTGCGTGTCTTTGAGCTTTCTATTTTCAATCTCAACATGCTTCAATTTTTTAAGATTCTCATTTTCTTGTTGAATAATTTTTTCTTCATGATTTTCTTATTCTTCATTGGAATTTTCTTCTTCAGTTTCATTTCTTTCAATCCTTGGATAAGGACATTCAAATTCAACATGACGTACTCCTTCACAATTAAAGCAAAAGAAATGACCTCTATTTTCTTCTTTGAAATCTGAGATGTTGTAATTTGCTTCAACTTATTCTTCTTCTTCTTCTGCGTCTCCCCTTACATAAAGGTCTTGTAGCTTGTCCCAAAGCTCTTTTGATGATGCACATGATCCCACCTTGGATTTCACTGAATTTGTCAATCCATCCAGGATGGTATCTATTACCAATTTGTTGTTCCTTTTTGCTTCCTTCTGAGTTACAACCTTTGGTTTTTTCAAAGCATTGTATCCTGAAGCAACTGAGAACCAAACATCTACCCCAAGAGCTTTCAAGTAAGTTTCCATTCTATTACTCTAGTATTCAAAATTGCTTCCATCAAATGGTGGAATTCCATTTGGAATTTTCTCTTCCATTTCTTCTTAGGATCTTCCTTCTAGTGGTTAAACTCTACTAAAGGTAACCCACTCTGATACCAATTGTTGATACTGAGTGTCACACACCCACTACGGCGACTAAATTTTTTTTTGTCTTTTCTTTGAGGGGCAGAATCCCTGAATTTCTATGGGGCCTAGCGCAGACCATCCCTTCCCTTATCCTCCTCCAAGTGAACACAACTTGGCCTTAGCGTAAGCGCCTTTCACAACTCACGAGTTGGAGAGTCAAGGCTCTCAACTCCTCTTTCTCCAAACGCCGATACCCGAAATGCGATACGGTATGGCTCCATCCTCACTAGCACCTACGACATATAACCGTAGGCTAGGCTAAACACTAGCACTACTCGCACCTTGCGACCTCGCAAGTTGAAGTGTTGAGCCCTCATGCTCCTGCTTTGCGAATCCCCGAAACGCGAAAGGTCAAAGATGGGTTGACTCTTTCCTAGGCGACACATGTCCACCACCTGTCACCCGCTTCCACCTTTCTCTAGGCTCTTGTTGTTACACCACTTGTCAACCACGCGGTCCCCACCTAATGGATGTGCCACGTATTCACACAATCCCTCAATGCTCGACACTTCGTGACTTCTGCAATTGAAAATAAATTCTTTCAACCTTTGAACCCCCCATACGCGATACCACATGGAGGTTCTGATCAAACGGTTCTCCCGTGGCTTGGATCCAACAACCACGATCACGTCACGATTTCCCAAATCGTGAGTTCGTACAGTCCTACCCTTGACCACTCCAAGTTGCGAGTTAGCGAAATGCTACCCGACTGCCACGCGTCCTGTGCCGATGGACGGTTCCGAATACTTCAGGAATTTCAAGACATTGTCGAGTCTAATCTCCTACCTATGCAAAGGTTAAGATTGACGGTCAATAGAGCTCCGTCAGATCTTTGGATCTACGGTCCTAGATCCCATCGCTACTTGCGAAGGCTGAAAGGGTCGAGGTGTTAATGCCTGCGCTCCTCCTCTAGATCCATCGGTCTTGACAGATCTGGGGTATTTTCGAAAGGATTCCGACCGTTCATCTACCAAACGATGGGGTATTCTCATTTGATAATTGGACTCGCTATCCTTTCTGAGCTTGAATCACGAAATTCAACCTCTCGGAGCTTCAAACTCCCACGACTCTGAGACCTTAGAGAGATACTCTTTCTTGCATAAGGTTTCTAGACCCGGATCACATGAACCTTCAGACGGTTCTTGGGCAATTGTCCCTGATCGCAACAACCCCAACATTTCAAGGGTTCTCTCTTTGGGTTATCAATATTTCCTGGGGTAGATCCAGAAGGTTTATTTCCGCTCTGGGAGGGGAAATTCTGCTGATGTACACTTCAGGTTGGGAATCTCATCCTTGAGTCCTTTTTATAGTTTTTAAATCTTGGGGATTTAAACCCCTTTTTCTGGAATCCCGAACTATTCTTCTTCTTCCAGCCTTCACGAGGTTTTGTCTGATGCCCAAGTTGTTCATAACAATATCTTGCCTTTTGGATAGTGTCTTCTAGGGTCTTCAGCTCGTCAAACTCAATCATGTTTTGATAGTCCTTAGGTAGTCCACCGATGAATCGTTGCACCTTTTCCTTTTCTTCTTTTATATAGGGTACGTACATCAACAACTCGAGGAATCTGCTGACATATTCCTCTATGGTGAGTTGCCCTAGCTTGAGTTCATATAATTCTTTAGTCTTTTCGTCAAAATACTTTTCCGACAGATACTTGTTCCTGAAGTATTTCTCAAATCGTTCCCAAGATAGGTCCTCTTCGTGAATCCCTTTTACATTTTTAACGTCTTCCCACCAAATGGAAGCCTTTCCATTCAAGTTGAAAGTGGCTACTCGGGGCTTCAAGTTTTCTGAGAAGTCATGGACTCTGAAATACTTCTTTAGTCCAAGCAGTCAGGCCTCCTCTTCCTCCCCCTTCTTTATTTCACCGTCGAAAGAGGGTGGTTTGGCCTTCTTGAATTCTTCAAGATTATGAGTTTTGGAATGCTTTTGCTTTTTCCGTTTTCTTTGGGAATAAGAACTAGTTTTGCTACTAGAAGATCCCTCCGAGTCGCCAGTTTCCTTTCCATAGGAATCGTCTGACGCTTGTCCCTTATCTCTAGGGTGGACCTTTCTCAAGGTGCTCTTCCCAGTGTGGCCACTTAAAAGACCACGTTTATCTATCTCAGGTGGACTTCGACTTTTCTTTGTCTGACGTCGATCCGCGTGACTGGTGTCAGGTCCATGCTGCAATTGTCTTTGTATGTTGGATTAACTCTACAACAAGACTTCATTAATTCCCGTTTGCTTCTCTTGATCTTTTATCAACCTCTCGTTGTCGGCGTTGCAGCTCTGTATTTCAACCACGAGGCTCCTCATAGTCTCAGCTAGATCTGGAAGGGTCTCTACCGCCCTCCTTTCGTCAGAATCTTCATCTCTATTGTGGGAGCCATCCCCCACTTGGTGGTGTGTCACCATTCTATGCGTCTGTAGTTTCCTGCGGTTGATCGTCTGCTTGTGTGAAAAAAAAACACTAGTTGCTAGTCAATATTTACATTCATTTATAACCAGTGCATAATTCATATTTTTTAAATGCATACACACAATAGGAATTTTCATTCTTAACTTCGACTTTTGATAAAGGGGGTTAAGATAGAGGGTTACTATTTTTAAGAGTACTTCAAATGGAGTTTCTGCGCAACTCGTTCATGAGCCCAAGCAGGCCAAGTGTTGTAACGATGCTTTGATACCAATTTGTCACACACCCACTACGACGACTAAATTTTTTTTTTGTCTTTTCTTCGAAGGACAAAATCCTTGAATTTCTATGGGGCCTAGCGCAGACCATCCCTTCCCTTATCCTCCTCCAAGTGACCACAACCTGGCCTTAGCGCAAGCGGCTTTTGAAACTCGCGAGTTGGAGACTCAAGGCTCTCGACTCCTCTTTCTCCAAACGCCAATACCCAAAATGCGATACAGTATGGCTCCCTTCTCATTAGCGCCTGCTACATATAACCATAGGCTAGGCTAAACACTAGCACTACTCGTATCTCGCGACCTCGTGATTTGGAGTGTTGAGCCATCGTGCTCCTCCTTTGCGAATCCATGAAACGCGAAAGGTCAACGATGGGTTGACTCTTTCCCAGGCAACACGTGTCCACCACCTGTCACCCGCTTCCACCTTTCTCTGGGCGCTTGTTGTTACGCCACCTATCAACCACGCGGTCCTCACCTAACGGATGTGCCACGTATTCGCACGAGCCCTCGTTACTCAACACTTCGCGACTTCTACAGTCGAAAAGAAATTCTTTCAACCTTTGAACCCCCGATACGCGATACCACGCGGAGGTTCTGATCCAACGGTTCTCCCGTGGCTTGGATCCAACGACCACGATCAGGTCGCGATTTCACAAATCGTGAGTTCGTGCAATCCTACCCCTGACCACTCTAAGTCGTGATTCAACGAAATGCTACCCGACTGCCACGCGTTCTGTGTTGATGGAAGGTTCTGAATACTTTGGGACCTTCAGGATGTTGTCGAGTCCACTGTCCTGCCTATGCAAAGGTTATGATTGACGATCAATAGAGCTCTGTCAGAGCCTTGGATCTATGGTCCTAGATCCCATCGCTACTTGCGAAGGTTGAAAGGGTCGAGGTGTTAATGCCTGCGCTCCTCCTCTAGATCCATCGGTCTTGATAGATCTGGGGTATTTCCGAAAGGATTCTGACCGTTCGTCTACCAAACGATGGGGTATTCTTATTCGATGATTGGACTCACTATCCTTTCTGAGCTTGAATCACGAAATTCAACCTCTCAGAGCTTCAAACTCCCACAACTCTGAGACCTTAGAGAGCTACTCTTTCTTGCATAAGGTTTCCAGACCTGGATCGCATGAACCTTCAAATGGTTCTTGGGCAATTGTCCCTGATCTTAGTCAAGTCTCTGGGTAAAGGTTTCATACGGTTCCAAGGTTTATGGGGTAATTCCCAGGGAAGAGTACTCTCGAGGAGCCTTCCCAGAATATTATGAGAATCAAGCAAACAAGAAGATTCTCGGTGGAGCGAACTCATGCCCCAGACTTAATCATTTGTACAGAAACCAACTATGGCATGTAAGTATATACATGCATCCATTATTTCCAGTCTAAAACACCAGGCAATCATTCCACATAGAAATCATTATGGGAATATAAACATGAGCATGTATTCATGATATTCAATTCAAAATACAAGGCGTAAAACACTTATCAGATCCACCAAGCGTGATGCAACTGCTGAGAGGGATGCTCATTTCCACCCAACCGTAGTCTCAGTGACTCCAAATGGATTTACCACTAGCCACCCCTGAGCTAGACCATGATGCTTTGAGATCCAGTCTCCTACTTCCAGCTCAACGGAAGTCAAGGATGAATGTTACTCTCCTTCTCCTAATACAGAAAAATAATCCAAGACGAAGGTTACTCTCCTTCTTCTACGTTCAAAACTCCCCGTGTTTCCAGAGTTTCTCCAGTTCTCTTCCGCGATCCCTGTTGCACGCGCTCTCTCTCTACCCTTTACCACACTTCCTCTCTTGCCTTTTTCTCTGCAAGATTGTGTGTGGCGTGAATTTCCTCGTCTGTGGTCAGGTCTGAGAGATTTTACGGATGGGCGGTTCACCCCCATCCTCTCATTAACTCTTGAGGAGCCTCCCCACCTACCAATTTGACAAGAAATCCATTCCAGGGTCAGAGAGTTGCTTTGGTCTTTGAGCAAGTAAAAACCAGTACGGTACTGACTCGGTGGAAGTTAATGCAACCATTCCAGGTCCCTTCCACCACCTCTCATTAGCCATCATGGTCTCTTTTAGCACATGCCCCTCCCAGTAGTCATGCAACACATATTCATAACATAGTTTACATTCATCGACCTTTTATACAAAGGTCTGTCAAATCAAACATTCACATCTTTGAGTTTCCCATAGTTCTTGGCCAATATAGTTATTTTTACAGACTGGTGGAAACAGGGTGTTACACTAAGAGGGGGGTGAATCAATATCAAGTAGAATTTAAAATATTTTTCAATTTATACTTAAACCATTCAACTATATCCAATGAGAAATGAAAAATAGTATAAGAGTTACACCAATACACCACAATACACCGTGCACAATATATGAGAAATAATCAATAGTTATTGTTCAAGGGAAGTGATGACTTCCAAAGGTAGCTACAGCTTCCAAATGTAAAGGGAGGGATAAACCTCCAAGAGGAAGATACAATCCTCCAATATCAAGAGAGAATTAAACTCTCCATCCTTTCCCCTTCCTTCCACCCAAGAATAAATGAGAGATAATAAAACTTTACATTAAATCATCACCATCAACCAATCATCACATAGAACTTGATAATGCTTCCTGAGACTTCTTCAATTTATGCAATTCTTCAATTCTTAGAGTACTTTGATCCTATATATAATATTACTCAATGTATTCTCTGAAACTCCTCCAAGTTCCACTCCTTGAATCCTCCCCAAAAATAAGTTATAGAAAAAATGGTAGACTTTATTCAATTTTGGTCTATTCAGGAGACCAAACTTGTACAGAATGCCCCACACTCAATATTTAACATCTGTTTCTAAAACTCGTACACAAGAAACTAAAGTCAATACTCTTTCCAATGAAATTTTCCCCACGTCATTTGGATTCTTTATGAAGAAGTTATGACAGTTTTACCCGGAACACTTGTTTATTGACTAGCTTCAGGACTGGTCACAAACCCTATCTTCCACATAGTGTATCTCCATAATTATAGAGAATCAAGAGCTGAAATTTTTACCAAATGTACCTTGATATGTCTTCTCAATACCATAGCAATTTCACCATCTGAATCGTTCTATAAAAAAAGTTATAGAAAAAATGGTAAGATGACCTGAAAATAACGTACCTTAGAACACATCACCAAAAGACTTCATCCTCCCTTGAAATCCGGCCTTCTTTATTTATTATTTCCTCTGAAATTCGACTTGTATCAAAATGAATGTATAATGATGTTTATTTATACTATTTATGTCACTTCATTTTAACATCAGGGCCGACCTGACACTTTCTTATTTTGTAATTCTTTTCTTTAATTATCTTCAGGGCCTCTTGTTAGATTTTTAGCTCGGGAGGTCCTCCGCATGTTTTGTCTTGTATGCGGATGTTTCATTATGTTTACACTACCAAACACTCAACTTTGTAATAGGTTTTTATAAAGTTGTAAAGTGGTTCTTTTATTAAAGTGACATTTTAATAAAATGTACCTTATAATTTTAAAGTGACTTTATTTCATAAAACACTTATGTAATAAAGTGAAATCAAGTGATTCATTTTGGAGGGAATGGATCACGACCCTTGATCTTGAAAAAGGAAAGATCTAATGTTGGCCTTTGGATTTAGGGTTGGGGAAGGTGAAAAGACACTTTGGAGGAAAAATGTCATTTTCAGATTTATAAAAGAATGCATTGGGTAGTGTGCAAGACACATCAGGAGGAGATTGAGAGAGATTTTCGAGTAGGCTTGAGAGAGGAAATATAGGGTAGCATTGTGGGCACATTTCCCAAGAAAAATTGGGCACAAATCCCAAGGGAGATATTTGTTTCATTGCTAGGTCATTTTTCCGCTGTGGGATCAAGTCAAGGTGGTTGCCTTGTTTTCAAAAATGATGAATGAATTTGAGGTGGAGTCTTTATTCAAACCTGTGGAAATGGAGGACTTGAAAAAGGTTCTATAAAAGTTAAAGGTGGATAAAAGTTCGGGCCCGGATGGCTGGAATGTAGAATTTTTCAAGGAATTTTTTGATATTGTTGGGCAGGATCTCCTAGAAATGGTGGAGGAGTCTAGACAAAAAGGAGTTATTTCAAGGGATTTAAACTCAACTTTTATAACCTTAATTCCAAAAGTCAACAAGCCTCTCCGCTTTGGGGATTTTAGACCGATTTCACTGTATAATTTGAGTTATAAAATTATTTCAAAGATTATTGTTGATCAAATAAAACCGATTCTTTCTAGATCTCTTTCAGAGGAGCAGCTGGGTTTTCTGCAGGGAAGACAGATTCAAGATGCCATAGGTACAGTTCATGAGTGAATTCACAATATAACTAAGAAGAAAACAAAGTCATTGATTCTAAAGCTAGATCTACATAAATCTTATGACTGTGTAAATTGGGATTTATTGCGATTACTCCTCCTTCAAATAGGTATGGGCCTTAATATCACGAATTGGATTATGAGTTGTGTGGTTTCTACTTCCTTTGCAGTACTTATCAATGGTGAAGAAACTGATTTCTTTAGAAATGGTAGGGGTTTAAGACAAGGTTTCCCCTTGTCGCCTCTACTCTTCATTTTAGTTATGGAAGGATTGAGCCTCCTGCTAAAAGAAAGGCAAAGAGAGGGCAAGTTGACAGGTATAAATGTATCTAGAACTATAAAGATTTTACATATTCTGTTTGTAGACGATATGATCATAATGACAAAGGACTCAATGCATGAGTGGTGGGAGATTGACAAGGTACTAAATTTTTTCTGTTTGACCTCAGGATTGAATATAAATGAAATGAAGTCCACTTTTCACCAAGATGGACTTTTGTATCAAGAACTAAACTCTTTCAAAGTTGTTTTTCCTTATAGTTTCATTGAGCTGGAACTAGGCTTTAAATATCTTGGATTTTTTCTTAAGGCAGGATCGCAAAGATCCGAAGATTGGGGTTGGTTAAGCAAGAATTTTGAAAAAAGAATAAATAACTTGTTAGGGTCCTAACCCGCACATAGGTAGATCAATATATTCGGATGTAATAAAGGTCAATATTAATAAGGCCTTTCAATAAAATAGAATAAGGCGGATGTAAGAAGACCTAATAGAAGCTTTCGCTTCTAGAATGATCTTCCTCTAGATGCTTCTCTTGATAGACATATTTAGTATAAATAAGGGTCGAGGTATGAAAACCTTAGCTTGGAGATTATTGTAACAGAGCACTGCTCGACTGGAGGTTGCCCCCCTTGAAGAGGCCCGTGAACATTGCTTTTTGAATCAAAGTGTTATTTATGTTGTTGTTCTTATATCATTTTTTTGTTATTGTGGAGATTATGCTAGTTATATTACTATTATTCTGCCATTTCTAGCATTTTATTTCTGTTCTGCATACTTTTATACCTGGTATATTACAAGTGGTATCAGAGCACTTTCCTTGGCAGAAATTGTGGGAATTTTTTTACAGGGTAGAGACGTATTTCGACATCTTTAAGCCACAGAGATCTGTCATTACGTGCATAAACCTGCGGTTGAGGGATTCATACACGCAGGAAATACAAGTGGTTCTTAAGCGCACGTCTGTTGGCCACCCTTGTAACCCCTGTTGGTGCCCCTTTGAGTGGTAGCACATCAGACAACACATGTGTACGGATCGGCCTAGATTTCCTGAAGCCCTCTTTAGATAAATTGATCGATTGCCTAACTGCTATAGTGCCACCAAGAATAACACTCGGGAAGATACTCTCTAGTACATGGGTAGTCGGATAGTACAGCTAAGGGTATGGTCTATCCTCCTTAGTTAGTCCCCTGAGATATTGGTATGAGTACTACTGTTGGACCCCGCATGTATATTAGAGAGCTATAGCACAGGGAAAACCCTTGTTTGTAGAACCCTTGAATACCTAACCTTTGGGGGACAGAAACATAAACAAATTAAAACAGACAAGATCTATTGTCGCGCAACTGTGTTCAGGTTGCCAAGTAAATACACATTTATTTCTGGTTAAGCATTTGGGTATTTCATCGCTACAGTATTCTTCAGACTGGAGTATAACTCCGCAGGAGTAAAACAAAAAAAAAAGAAGTCTAGAAATCTTTTTCACCATTATTTGAGACCTATTCCATTGGATTCATCTCTTCGCCCTTATCACATTCATCCATATCATTTTTTGGAAAAAATATTTACCCCACCTGCCCCTTTTCAGTTCACCCATCCTCATGGCCCATACCCGTAGCCAAGATCTGGAAGCTCGCTTCAGCACCTTGCAATCTGGTTTCCTCGAGACCCAAAAAGAAGTGAAACAACTCAGTGCTACTGTTGCCTCCATCGATTCATCCATCAATACAACCATAAATACAACCATGCAGTCCTCAATGGAGGAAGTCAAATAAGAACTGAACACCTAGCTTGAATCTGTCTTTGCATCACTCTGCACCAAACTAAAGATCCCTACAGATGACCCTTTCTCTGATGCACCTCCAAAGACTAAAGGTGAACATTCCTCCCATTCCCATACCTTTCAACCCCATCACTTTCAATGTGACCTACGCCTTCCGCGGGTGGATGTGACCAAATTTGATGGCTCGGACCCCACTGGTTGGGTCACCCAAATGGAACATTATTTCTCTTTATACGACATTACAGATGACTTGGCCAAACTCCGGTATGGTGTTCTCCATCTAGTTCAAGAATGTTGGCAATGGTGGCAATGGAGAAATTTTTTTTGTCAAGGGTATATTGCTTGGACCCAATTTGTGACTGATCTTTATGAATGCTTTGACACTGACACCAACCATTTGGGTCATTTGACAAAGTTGAAACAATCAGGAACAATAGAAGACTTCATAGCTGCCTTTGAGTGCCTGGCATTTCGAAAAGAGGGCATGATTGATGCTTTCTTTCGAGAGTGTTTTATCAGTGGCCTCAAGGAGGAGATTCAGGCCCATGTCCTCATGGCTCAACCTTCGAGTTGGGTGGAGGCTACTAAAAAAGCTAAAGAAGCACAACAGGTTGTATCCTCTCAAAACCGTAAACCCTCCTTTATCCCTCACCCTAAACCCGTAAATCCCACTACTCCCTCCGCCCCATTAAAGATCCAAAAATTGACTAGGGATGAAATGGTTGAACGCCAACTCAAAGGCCTTTGTTATAATTGTGATGACAAATATTTCCTGGGCCACAAGTGTAAGGAACAAAAGATTTTTATGGCCATCTCTGAGGATATTTCGGAAGAGGATGTTGAAACTCCCCTTATGCCTAAGTCACCTGAAATCATTGACATCACCCCTCCCTTAGACCCTCCCAAAGTGGAACCGATCATTTCCCTCAATGTTCTCACTGGATTCTCTGCCCCCCAAACCCTCAAGTTAAGCGGTTACATCAAGCATCGAAAGGTCATCATTATGGCTGATAGTGGAGGCCGCATTGCCCATGAAACTCATTGCTACATCCATGCCGTCAACAATTTCCAAATCATGATTGCCAATGGTGGTTCCATGAAATGTGGAGGGCGCTGTGAAAATGTGCGTCTCCAAATCGGTGACTACCACCTAAAATCCCATATGTTTGCTATCGACATGGGCGGTTGTGACATTGTGTTGGGTGCAGACTGGATAAGGACTTTGGGTCCCATTATCATGGATTTTAAGACATTAACCATGCAATTCGACCAGGAAGGCCACCAATATAAATTCCAAGGCATCACTGCTGGTTCACCTAAGGTCATTAGTTCCCATCACATGGAAAAGCTGCTCAAAAAAGGTCATTCTGGTGTCATTTCCCAACTCCATGCCATACAAGCAACAGAGACACCCATGGTGCCGGAAGACCTCCAAGCCCTCCTTTCTAAACACCAAATGGTATTTTCCACTCCCCAAGTACTCCCTCCTTCCCAGGGTGTTCTTGATCATTCCATTTCCCTTATACTCGGAAGCCTTCCTCCCAATATCCGTCTGTATCGCCACCCCTTTTCACAAAAAAATGAAATTGAGAAAATGGTCCAGGAACTCCTTACTGCAGGGGTTATCCACCCTAGTACGAGCCCTTACTCTTCTCCTATAGTCATGGTCCTAAAGAAAGAAGGTTCTTGGAGAATGTGTCTTGACTTTTGTGCCCTCAACAAACTGACCATTAAAGACAAATTTCTCATTCCTGTCATTGATGACCTCCTGGATGAATTGAGTGGCGCCCAATTCTTTACTAAAATTGATCTTTGCTCGGGCTATCACCAAATACGTATGAAGGAGACAAACATTCCCAAGACGACCTTTCGAACTCATGAAGGCCACTATGAGTTTTTGGTCATGCCCTTTGGCTTGTGTAATGCCCCCTCCACCTTCCAAAACCTCATGAATCATGTCTTCCGTACTTTTCTCCGTCATTTTGTATTAGTTTTCTTTGTTGATATCCTAATCTATAGCAAAACCTAGACATACCATCTTACTCATGTGGATCAAGTTCTCCATCTACTCTCTCAGCACCAACTTTTCCTGAAACAGTCTAAATGTGCTTTTGGTGCCTCAGAAGTAGAATACTTGGGTCATCTGGTTGGCAAGGATGGCGTTAGGGTGGATCCGAAAAAGATTGAAGCTATGCAAAACTGGCCACACCCAAAGACTCTCAAAAGATTGCGTGGATTTGTTAAGAATTATGGAAAGATTGCAGCACCTCTCACGGCTCTCCTAAAAAGAACTCTTTCACTTAGACTCCAGTCGTTGCTCAAGCTTTTCAAACCTTGAAGACAACCATGTGCACCACTCCGGTTCTAGCCCTTTCTGATTTCAGAAAGACCTTTGTGTTGGAATTTGATGCCTTAGGGAAAGGAATCGGTGTTGTCCTTATGCAAGAGGGTCGACCTTTGGCCTTCACCAACAAGAAACTATCTGAAAGGAATCTGGGCAAACCCATCTATGAAAAGGAAATGTTGGCTATTTTGCATGCCATTGATCCGTGGTGCCCTTATCTCTTGGGGAAATGTTTCCAAATTAAGACAAACCATCAAAGCCTTAAGTACTTTCTGGAACAACACATTTCCTCCCCGGAGCAACAAAAATGGGTGACTAAGCTCTTTGGATATGATTATGAGATCATTTACAAGAAGGGCAAAGACAAGGTGGTGGAGGATGCACTGTCCCGAAAATATGAAGAAGAAGGATCCCTTTTTTCTCTTTCCTTCATTGTACCAGATTGGCTCCAAGCTGTGCACCAAGAATGGCTATAAGATCCCAAAAGTTCGCATCTGATCCAACAATTGCAGACCAATGCTCCAACTCCCCCAGGGTACTCTTGGCTCTAGGATGAGCTTTCATACAAAGGCCATTTGTATTTAAGTAACAATCAAAGCTTAAATCCACGGTACTTTATGAGCTTCATGCTACACCCACAGCAGGGCACTCCGGGTTCACCAAAACCTATGACAGGGTCAAACGTTGTTTTTTCTAGGATGGTATGAAATAAGACATCCATAATTTTGTCGTTGAATGTGAGGTGTGTCGATGCAACAAGGGAGAAACAGTCAAATCTCCGGGCACACTACAATCGCTTCCGATTCCACCTACTATTTGGAAGGATATCTCTATGGGATTTATTACCGACTTACCCAAATCGGGAAATAAATCAGTCATAATGGTGGTTGTGGATCGCCTTTCCAAGTATGCTCATTTCTGTGCTCTTCAACACCTATTTACTGCATCCACGGTGGCTCAAATTTTCATGGACTAGGTCTTCAAGCTTCATGGCATGCCGCACTCTATTGTTTCTAATCGTGACCCAACTTTCACAAGCAATTTTTGGCAAGAATTGTTTAAGCTACAGGGCACCCAATTGCATCTAAGCACAGCGTACCATCCCCAGACTAATGGTCAAACGGAATTTGTCAACAAGTGTTTGGAAACATATCTAAGATGTTTTTCCTCTGAAAAGAAAAATCAGTGGGCTAAATGGTTACCCCTAGCTGAATGGTGGTACAACACTTCCTACCATACAACTACACGCATGACTCCTTTTGAAGCGGTATATGGACAGAAGCCACCTTCAGTTCTCTCATACTTACCGGGTACCTTGAAGGTCCAGGCGATTGACCAAACACTTACAGTTCGAGAGGATATTATTCGTACCCTTAAAGAGAACTTGGTCATGGCACAAAATCACATGAAGCAACAAGCAGATCAAGGTCGCTCTGAACGTCAATTTGCAGAAGGGGATCAGGTGTTTCTGCAACTGCAACCATACAAGCAAACTTCCCTCAAGGCCGAGCATTGTCAAAAGATAGCGCCCAAATTTTATGGTCCTTATACAGTTCTCAAGCGTGTGGGACAAGTCGCCTATCAATTAGCTCTACCCAGTCAGTCGAAGCTACATCCTATTTTTCATGTTTCATGCTTAAAGAAGGTGATTGGAACTAGGTGCCAAATTCAAACCAACCTTCCCGAGTTAGCTGAAGAAGGATCCATTTGGCTACAGCCAGAAGCAGTTTTGGACCAGCGTGAATGTCGCCTGCATCAACGAACCATCAAGGAAGTGTTAGTCCAGTGGAAAGATACAAATCTAGCAGATGCCACTTGTGAACCAACTACCATTCTGCAGCAGTTTCCACATCTCAAGCCTTGAGGACAAGGTTGTTTTTAAGGGGGTGTACATGTTAGGGTCCTAACCTGCACATAGGTAGATCAATATATTCAGATGTAATAAAGGTCAATATTAATAAGGCCTTTCAATAAAATAGAATAAGGCAGATGTAAGAAGACCTAATAGAAGCTTTCGCTTCTAGAAGGATCTTCCTCTAGATGCTTCTCTTGATAGACATATTTAGTATAAATAAGGGTCAAGGGTATGAAAACCCTAGCTTGGAGATTATTGTAACAGAGCGTTGCTCGACTGGAGGTTGCCCCCTCGAAGAGTCCCATGACCATTGCTTTCTGAATCAAAGTGTTATTTATGTTGTTGTTCTTATATCATTTCTGTGTTATTATGGAGATTATGCTGGTTATATTATTGTTATTCTGCCATTTCTAGCATTTTATTTCTATTCTGCATACTTTTATATCTGGTATATTACATAACTGGTGTTTCAGATGGTTGTCTTTAGGTGGACGCTTAACTCTTTTGAAAGCGGTGTTATCAAGCCAATCTATATATTGGATGTCACTAGCAATTGTTCCTATTTTAGTTTTGAATATTTTAAGAAAGATGATGTATAACTTTCTCTGGAAGAGAAACAATGATTCACATCAAATGCATCTTTGCAATTGGGAGAAAATCACAGTCCCAAAGTCTTATGGAGGTTGGGATATACTCAACATTTATGATTTTAGAAAGTCTATGGCTGCGAATACCTTGTGAAGAGTTATTATGGGGAAAGGAATATGGCACAGGGTCATATTAGATAAATATCTCCGGAATACGACTGTGATTAATTGGTTTCGATCCTGGTCATTCCAGCAGAGCGGGGTTTCCAGAATTTGGAGTGGTATGTTAAAAGTTGTTCACTTAATCATGCATGGATTAAGTTGGAATCCAGGGAAAGGGCAATTAATCGACTTGGGAAAGTACCAAATCCTGGGGATGGGAGACAATTCATTCCTCTCTTTTAATCTCCGGACAACTTTATACCAAAAAGGTATCTTTTCTTTGGCACAGGTTAGGAATTTAACAAATTCACATTCCACCTATTGGAAGACCAGTGTTGATCTGGAATTCAGGGGCGACATGGTTGTGGAATCGGACCTGTTCCAGTGGGCACTTATCGACTTAGGCGTGATCACCCAGGAGACGGAGGACAAGTTAATGTGGATAGGAGGTGATCTTTCTAGTGTCCCATCTGTTAAAAATTACTACTGGAGTATTCTTACCTCAAAAAGTTTGGTGAAAGATGAGCAGTGGAGACTATCAATGTGGAATTGGAATATCCAGTTAAAAGTTAAACTGTTTTTATGGCTAGCGATGGAAGGAAAAAATTTAACTTGGGATTCGCTGTAGCGAAGGGGCTGGGAAGGAACCAGGAGATGCCCTCTTTGTAAGCTTGAAAATGAATCGATTTTCCACTTATTTAAGCTGTGTCCCTTTGCCAATTCGGTGTGGAATAATCATACTCAAGTTTTAAACTTAAAAAGTAGCTGGGAAGGAAACTCTCTTTCAGATTGTTTAAAAAATTGGCATGGGGAAAAGAAAGTACCTACCCAGTTAGCAACACATACTATTTGGTTCATTTGGCATGAGCGCAACAAAGCCTTATTTGAAGATGCTACTCATTCTATACAGGTGGTGATATACAAGTCTTTGGCTCTTCAGAATGGATCCAATACACAACCAAAAGATAAGCATCCGAGAGATGTATTGATCAATCCTCTTCAGGATTCTGCTCTTGCATGGTTCGATGGAGCACCTCAAAGGGATGGTAGCTGGAGTGGAACAGGCGGTATTATAAAGACAAAGGATGCTACAGTCATAAAATGGACCTTCAATTGTGGCAGAGCAACAAATACAAGGGCAGGGCTTTTGGGAGCATGGGCCATGCTCTTAATAAAAGATCATTTGTTAATTCCTTGTATCCATGTTATGGGAGATTCGAAAGTCGTTATCGAATGGCTTATAGACAAAGGAAGGCTTTAGGTCAGCTCAGTAGAAGGTTGGAAAGCTAGAATTATTTCCCTTGCAAAAAACTTTCAGTCTATTAGTTTCTAGCACATATACATAAACTTTAATTATGATGCAGATGTCCTTTCAAAGCGGGCCATTGGCAAACCAGAGGGTGTAGTGTCATATTACTTATGGGCCAATGGAGATGAAGGCCCGAGGAGACATATAATGAGCCCACACCACACTATTTCATATATTAATAGTATTATTATATTATTAAAAGTAGTTTAAATATTTTATGTTTTATTTTTAAATAATATTTGTCTAAAATTTGATCACAAATTATTGTATTTGTAAATTTGTTAATTTGAATGGTTAATTTTGTATAATTAAAATATTTATAAAGTTTTTCAACATATTAAATTCATTTTTACATTAAAATGTAATTTAAATAACAAAAAATTATAATTTTCTACAAATTTAAATAAATAAGTTCCAACTAAAAAAACAAAAACTTAAAATAGTTAAACCACCCTTATTATAAAGGGTATCTTTTTATTAAATTTTTATTAATGAATTATATTTTTCATTGTACAGACCTCTACCTATACCTAATTAATTTTTATGGTATTCGTTGTATGGAAACCTACGATTTGTCCAATATCTACTATGTGGTATTCTTATTTTTGGAAAATTCTTGCAGCAGCTTTACTACCGCGTCCATGGCATTTATTATTATATGTCTGTTATACCGCAGACTCTTTCTACGTCTCAAGGTCTCCTATCTTTGAGCAAATTCTTGACTTTCATCAACTATATTCACAAAAGCTGGTGATGGTAGCACAACAAAACTTATGGCAGTTGTGCCTTCAGACCTGGCGATGTATCCTTCATGGTTGAATGTGTCCAATCACATTTGCTGGTGCTTCTGGTATACCACTGCACTTTGTTGTAATTGTAAATGTGGAAAACACAATCACAAGAATATAAAAGACATAGTGGTTCACTATAGGTATAGGTTGTCTTATTATTCAGATCAAGGAGATTATAGCCGCTCACTCAAGTTCTTACAACTTCTACGAGCATACATGAAAAATATGTCAATGTACATTAGAAACTGATTATTGAATGCTTTCATAACCAAATTCTAACTTGGTTTTATTGGTTACAACCAACACTGGATTATAGGATCTGAAATCCTAATGGCTACCCGTTGGACTGTGTGAGGACGCCCCTGTAATGGTGTGATGGTATTTTCTTGCATGAATTTTGTTTACCCTAAGCCAAGGGAATATAAGTGTTCTGGAAGGAGACATCTTTGACTCTACTATCAATTTTTTCTTGATTATGCTTAAACAAAGAAAAAGTATTGGCTCAATTGGATTTAGTTTGAATGGTTTTGAAGAATGATGATTATTCTTTTCACCAAAGTTCAATTCCCATTAATAATGCTATAATAGCTTCCAGCCTATATATATTAAAAAATTACTTTTAATTCAATTGAATAACAAAACAACTGCTTTTCCAAACAAAAAAAAAAAAGGAAGAAATCTACTTACCACTGAAAGTACCAACAAAAGAAATCTACTTATCTACTTACCACTGAAATGACCAACAAATGCTGATGACGAGATCAAGTCACCTCATCATCGGTGACACTGTCGGCCGCCTCGTTGTTTGTTATCATTACATTGGTCTCTGTAGCATTGGAT
>ML789601.1:72813-101681 GCA_009831015.1 Picea engelmannii | reverse complement strand
TTCAATTGGTTGCTCATCTTCCATTCATGAAACAATTTATTTTCACCAGCTTGGATTGAATGGGGCTAAAGGGCATGGGATAAAGCCTCCTCAAAGGCCATTTGCGCACGCTATATGGTTATTTTACCTCCGGGGCATAGTATGGAGGTTTCAGGCAAAATATTTCAGACCACAATGATTGATGTAAATAGATGCCTGGGCTGAAATCCCACTAAAATTATATACAGAAGAGCTATCATTTCATAATGAAAGTGATCTTATTACTTGATTGGTGGTTCTTAGATTGTTCATGCCATACGTTTATTCACTGAAAGAGATAGAATGCACATATCAACATGTAAACATGAGCACTTCAGCTTGTAGATTAATGTTCACGGTTGAATCGAAGAAGATCAATCTTAATCCCAGATTTATTCTTGGATTGGAAATAATAATAAAAAGTTGTGGCCAAGGCATTTGAACCCGTGAAGGTTTCATGGCTGAATTTTTATGGATTTCAATGTTTATACAGGATGCATGGGTGGCAGAGATCAATAAGAATTTTCCCAAGAGATCGTGTGGCGTTATGGGTACTTTTTTCCCCTTTAATTAAACACACATTTTTCCCAGTGTGCCATTCACACATTCACACATGAGAGCATTTTTTAATTCAGCCTGAGCATGCACCAGGGCACACGTTTCTTCTCTAGGAGATATGTTAAAGCTGTGTGCAACGTTCGTTCACAAGATCTTTTGTAGTCGTCTATGCTTCAAAACATTTTTTTGTAATTTTTGTACAAATTTATAGACCCTCAGGCTTGTGGCCCTTGTAGTTGGAAGATGAACTAACATCATCAGTACACCCTCCAAAGCCTTTTTTTTTTAACTTGAAATAACATCATCAATACACTCTCCAAAGCCCTTTTTTTAACAATGATTTTGTTCTCCAGGAAGTTAAGAGGAAACAACATCTTGAAGAACAATGATTTTTGTACTTGAGCAGAGGAAACAACATCTTGAAGAACAATGATTTTTGTACTTGAGCAGAGGAAACATCTTGAATGACATGGTTTAAATGTTTTAAGTTTTTTAATTTTTTTGTTATGTTTTTTTTGATGAATTTTATTCAAATTTTGTTAGAAATTTAAATGGATAGCTAGAATTGCATATTTTAGTGGTTGAGATTATATATTTAGGATATCTTTATCCCTTTTGAAGAAACTGAATAGATTTTTACATTTAAAAATAAGATACAAACAATGTAAAATTGTAATTTGGTCAACAATTGTTTTGCAGAATTCTAGTAATAGTTGCCAAAAAAATAATTAAAAAACAGAGAGTTTTTAAACTACTCCTATATGAACCATATGAATGAATGAACCATATGAATGAATGAGAATTATAATTTATAACTCATTTTGATCCATCCAATTTTCATCTATTGAATTTTCATTGTAGGAATCTCTACTTTTAAGAGATAAGAGTAAGGTAACTCTGGAGCAAAGCAAACCTACTCGCTTTTCAAGTAAAAAATTGGACCTGAATCTGGTCAGATGGTCAGATTTTCAAGGCAAAACAAACCTACCCACTTTTCAGGTAAAAAAATTGGACTTGAATCTGGTCAGACCACCTGGATTTCCACAGCACCACCAAAAGACCTACCAGAAAAGACACTTGGGAAAGAAAATTAGTCCCGAATTAACTTACTCCTTAAAGGATATAATCAAGTTCATCCTCATTGCTCCCGAGTTAAGCTACTCCTTAAGGGATATAATCAAGTTCATTCTTCGGTGCATCGTACCACGAACATCAATTTGTTATTGTGATAAATGGATTACGGATATTGGGGATTTCAAACCAGAAAGCAATAAGACAGAAATTTTGTATATCGCTGCGTACATATATGCATCATTATCATTGTTGGTGGTGATGGGCGTTTCTGGAAAGGCAAGTTGCTTTCTTCAGCGAGACTGAGATATTCTATTTCTATTTATAGAAGGGCAACGTATATCCAGTATATGTGTTTGATGTATACATTATTGACCAGGAGACCACCGGAGATCGCGATGGCCTTATGTACCAGTTGTTGGCTCCAGCGGCCAGAAATTCAACGAACGACTATTCTATTGTGTGATAAAATGCACTTATCTCTTCATCGATGTACCGGGTTTTAGGGATTAGGCCTAGCATGTGAATGAACATATGCACCCATAATTTCTCAAGATGTTCAGCTCCCATTTACGAAATTTTTTGGTTCAGAATGGGAGGTTCAACTTGGCACGGGGCCACGACTATGCAGCAGTCCTGAATAGGTGAATTGTTTCTACAAATGACAGTGTCCAACAAATCCAGTGCCTCGCCCCTTCAATTGTCTTTCACTTTCTTTAAGTGCCAGAAATTGAGAATGAACAGATCCCATCCGAGAAGGGGCTGGGTCACCTGGATTTTTAGGATTGGGAAAATTCTAGATCGGAATCTGGAACAACAACATAGGTAGTGGTAGACACACGGGACAGAGTGTTAGATAATAATGGCGAAATGTCATAGTTAGCAAATGGTTAAAACTGTATGCAAAATTTGTGTTGAAGTGGTTTTCAAATCCACATATTCAGGAGACTGTTAGGGGCTATCCTAGCCTATATAATTATAAGCAATTTATCAAATTAAGATAATAGATTGTGTGAGCGTAGACTCACTTGTGATGTGCCCTTGTGGCTTCACTGTTATTGAGATTTATCTTTTTCAGTTTTTAATTTGGTATCAGAGCTGTGGAGAGACGAGAGACGAGTCATGGAGCCGCTGCACTGCATTGTTTAGAAGATACGAAGAGTCGCTGCCATTGTTTGTGTGTAGCCTGGAGATGGCATCATTTTTTAATACCTGCTTGTGAACAACCTGCGTGAGAGATCGCGTGAAGAGTTGAAGCCGTCGTTGGACATGTGAGTGTGCAAGAACCATCGACTAGTGTGATCTCCTCCTGTTCGAAACTTAATTTGTTTTGGCGTCGCCTGAGAGATCTGAATTCCTGTCCACTGAGGAACATATACTTAGATACAGATTCTTGTCCATAGAGGAACTGATAGTGGGAACAGATATATATCCTATTCCTCGATAGCTACCATCATGTATGGTAATGCTACCGCGAGACTGTAGTGAAGTCATGGGACGTGTGAAGGATTGGAGATAACAAATACAGTGCATTAAAATTTCTTGTAGATGAGTGGATTGCAGTGAAGATGCCGCTGACATAGAGCTACCGTTTCCAGTGAAGAGACACGGTATTTGGTAGAGCGATGCCAATTTAAATATAGTCGACATTATTTGGGAGGCTTTGTTGATTTGCATCACTGACGAAGGCTTTCAAGACGGTCCATGACACCTAGTGTCGGTGGAAGAAAGCAACAGTCATCACCAGAAGGCTCGTATTGCAATGAGAGGAATTGCATATTTCTCATTCTCAACCAAATCCGCAACTCGCCAGAACCTTGTGGTAATATTGTGTCCCTATTGAATGTTATTGATACGCGTTGTAGGTCGGTAAAATCTTTGAAATCCTGCCATTCAAAGGAATTGGTTGTTGATATGCACTGCAGGAGATTCAAATCTTTGAAATTCGTACATCTAAAACTTAAGAGCTCCTCCATTTCTGTGTTATTCTTGCAATCACCAGATTGGAATCTGGGTATATGACTGTGTGAACGAGACAAAGGTCATGAAATCGGGTTCGATCTGGCAATAGATACGTTGATTCCAACTTAGGTCATAATGAGTTCTGTGAATGGGAGCGATCTATAACAATGATAAAAGAGATCATTTGCTTCCTGTGCAAATAGATATCTCCTCATAGCAATTATATATTTATTATGCAACGTGGCATTTCAGTCACCAAAGAGTTATTTCTCCCAAATATGATTGAAGCACGATTCCAGGGCGCATCTGTTTGCTTATCGACATTGAGGAAGACATTTGCAAGCCTTTACGATTTTGTTAAGTCACATAGTGTTCGCGTGTTGAAGAAGCATTGTCGTGAAGGAAAAATTGGACGTGTATGACAGCGTATGACAGCCGCCATTTTTGTAGTGAAGCAACTATCGATTATTCTGTTTCTGCGTTGTTGAATTGGAGGAGCCCGTGAGCCTGTGAACCCGTGGACAACGCAGGAACTGTGCAGAGAGAGCATCATGAAAACTAGATTAGAGAAGTTTTAATGGGTCAACAAATGAGAATTAAATAGCTCCGGAGAGAGCTGAAACACATGTGGAGGAAGAATCAACATGAAGAGTTATTACATTTTCCAGATCAGTATGATGTGTTCCCAGCTGTAGAACCTGTGTTTGACGAGCAGAATGCTGAGCTAGATATGAATGAAGAATTTGATGAATTATATGAAATTGTGATGCCAAATCTGCCATTCTTCTTAGGTATAGATTATGAACCTCGGGCAACTAAAATAAAAAAATTGCTATGGTTAGTAGATTTATTGCATTATGATCAATAAGGTCGTGTCAATTTCTATGATAAGAAAAGAGGTGAAATAACATTACAACTTATTATATCAGCAGTGGATGAAAACATATTGTCTAGTATTTTGCTTGAATTTGGTGAAGTAAGTAGCCCAAAAATATTTTGGGATATTCTTGAAATGAAGAAGTGGAGCGAGGATGTTGAGTTTCATGAAGATATTGACGTTGAAAATGATGATTGTGTTGAAAAATTTGTAGCTGAAATAGAGATGAAAATGATAGCATTGAAATTGCAATGATTGATGATGAAAGTGTGTTTGTAGCTGATAAAGACAAGTGTAAAACAACCCATGAGAATGAAAGTTTTATGGAAGAAAGTCTCTTTGAAACAAAGACATATGAAGTCAAACTTGATGAAAACTATTCATCTCATGAAGAGTGGTCAAATATATTGCATGAGAAACATCTTATTAATGAGTTATTGTTTGGTGAGAAGAGAAGCTCATTTGCATACACAAACCAAGTGAAAGACAACCTATTTATAGTGATAGAGCATGGTAAAGAGGTTGAATACATGAAACAACTAGTTGTGACAATAGTTGAAGCTGAAAATGAAGATTATTATGCAACATCAGAGGCAAGGAAGAAAGACGAAGAAAGGAAAACTCTCTTAGAGGAGCAAAATGAAAAGAACCAGTATGGTTCTTCCTATTATTTTTCATATGATTGTAACAATGTTTTTGAGTGTGCAGGTCTACAAGACAACAATTCATTTTCAGTAGTGACTGATTACGAAGAAAACATGAAGGAAAATGAAGAAATTGACGAAGAAAATATTGAGTCAATTTATGATGAAAACTCAATGGATATTGGAGAAGAAGATGCTGAAATTGAAGAAATTTTTATGAAGTGGAGCCTTGAAGAAATCAAATTCTATTATGAACTCATGTTGCAACAAGTTGATGATCAAAAGATCAATAGTGAAGAGAAAATAACAGAGAATAACATGTGGCAACAATTCACATACAAACAATTTTTCGAAGAAAAAGTTGAAGAGGACAAGCATGGACAATCTGAAATAATTTTCAAATTGATGACAAACTCCAACAAGAAGATTATAGAATTTTCAGCAAAAGAGGTAGACCTAAATTGAAAATGCATAGAGGCTTCAAAAACTGGAAAATGAGGAAGAGAAAAACTTACTCATACATGGAGTTGAAACCAATTTTAAGCTTTTGTTTGAATTGTCCTTTGTAATGTTTGTAAGCCTAGCTGAGACTAAGACCAGCAGGCATGTTATGCATTTTTATCTTATTAAATCAACAACATCTCTAAACCGCAACTTAGTTGGGAAGATAGTTTGGATATCTATGTATAAAATATATATTTTGTGAGGCGATGAACCTGACAAATTGTATAATTATTTTGATACTTGTCGAATCTGGGTTAAATAAATTATCTTTTTCAATTTCAATTTCCTTTATTGTTTTAAGAATTCTCATTAAACCCAACCTTCCTTTCTTTATTAACAAACTATGTTGCTGAGGATAAACTCAGAATATTCATTGCAATGACCCATTAACCTTCTATTCTTCTTATGACCATGCAATCATACTTTAATGTTATCCTGTTACCATTTGTGTAGCCATCTGTTAGAAGATCAGGTCAGTTACAATGGGAGATCAGATCTTAAACACTAGACATAAAATTTAACCAGCAAGGTCCACTGTGCATTGAGGGTTCAATCATTTCAATTTCTATGGAATAATCTCCGGCCTTGCTTTGGCCATATCAGCTTCTGTGAAGGAGGCAAAAGTTCACTTCAATACTCTAAATTTGTCGTTAATTTTTTAATTTTGACCATTTACATTGAAAAATGTTTATATCATAATTTTAATTTTTTATTAAATAAAATTGTAATTTTTAAATTTCAATTCAATAAAATTGTAATTTTATAATTATTGTCATTATAATTATAAAATTTAATAAAAAATGGAAAACAAATTTTCCTTCAATTACTGATTTTGTTTGTTTGGAACAACTTTTTGTGTTTGTTTGTTGAAGAGCATAGAAATCATATTTGATTTTTTTATCTTAGATTTTGTATTTGCATATGTTCAGTTGTAAAATGTTAACATTATAAAATTATTTCAAAAGTTATATCCAACGGTATTAAACCGTTTCTTTCCAGGGCATTATTGTCGGAACAGTTTGGCTTCCTTGAAGGGCGTCAAATTCATGATGTGATTGGGACTGCACATGAATGTATACATAGTATAAAAAAGAAAAACAAAAAAACACTTATACTAAAGTTCGACTTCAAAAAAACTTACCACTGTGTGAATTGAGATTTTCTGAGATTGATTTTAATGCAAGGTGGATTTGGCGTGATGTTGACAAATTGGATGATGTCTTGTGTGAACTCTGCATTATTTGTTGTTTTGGTAAATGGCGAGGCCGCCATTTTTTTTCAGAAGTGGGGAAGGCCTTCGTCAGGGATGTCCACTGTCACCACTATTGTTTATTCTAGTGATGGAGAGTCTAAGTTTGCTTACTAAATCTAGACAAAGAGATGGTTCCTTATCCAGAATTGAAGTTTCCAGACTCACTAAGAACCTTCATCTCTTATTTGTTGATGATGTTTTACTTCTAATTCGTGCTTCGGTGCAGGAATGGACAGTAATCATGGAACTCATATGTAAGTTTTGTATGGCATCTGGATTAAAGGTGAATCCCCCAAAATCAACAGTTCATTACTTCATTCTATCAGAGACGAAACTCGCTTCTTTCAAGCTCTGTATTCCGTATAATTTTATGGATCTTACAGTGGGATTTAAATTTCTTGGGTATTATCTCAAAGATGGATTACAAAAATCGGAAGATTGGTATTGGCTTATTAACAAAGTGGAGAAGAGAATCAGACACTGGAGCTATAGATGCTTGTCAATGGGGGGCACGTACACTTTGTGCAAAGCAGTTTTGGAGAGTCAACCAGTTTACTGGTTCTCACTAGCATCAGTTCCACAATCCATTCTCCATAAATTACAAAAATTACTATATAACTTTCTTTGGAATGGGAGTGCAGACACAAATCATTTTCATTTAAGTCGCTGGGAGACCCTATCCCACCCAAAAAGGTTGGGGGGATGGGGTTTACTAAACATTTACTCATTCAACAAAGCAATGGCTATGACAACGCTCTGGAGAGTATTAACAAAGATTGGACTTTGGCAATTGGTTTTATAGGAGAAGTACCTTTCCCATATGTCTGTACAAAACTGGTTTTGTTCTGCGACTTTCAAACACCATTCGACTTGCAAAATTTAGAATAGTCTATTAAAGGTGGTTCCGTTGATTACTAATTTGCTCAACTCGAAACCCGGTACCGGTCACCTAGTTGATTTAGGTAGAGACAAAATACTAGGTATAGGAGAGGCATCTATTTTATATGAATCTTTGTTAAATACTCTTAGTCAAAAACGTGTTTCAGTCCTAGCTCAGGCTAGGAGCCCACAAGATCATGAGACATTTATGACCTCGTGGCTTAGCAGCGAAGAACTGGCTCTTGCAGGTAATAAGGCAGAGTAATGGGACAGGTATCGGTGGGCACTACAAGCTGCGGGAGTAACTCTAACTGAAAACGAAGACGAGGTTATCTGGACAGGAGGGGATTCTTCTGGATACCTGACTTCAAAAAATTTCTATGCAGCTTTATTCTCCACTCTTAATTTTCAGTTGGCCACAGGGTGGCGTAAGAATTTTTGGTCCTGGAACATACAATTGAAAATAAAACTGTTAATTTGACTTGCGGCCGAGAACAAAGTATTAACGTGGAAAATAATTCACAACAGAGGATGGTAGGGGCCTGGGTGATGCCATCTTTGCAATGAAGCAAATGAAGAAAATGAACATATGTTCATACACTGTGATTTTATGAAAAGTGTCTGGCAACAAATAATCTCTAGTAAGCATTATAACCAATCTTGGGCTGGATCAAACCTCGAAAACTGTCTAAATAATTGGTGCAATAACAAGATTGTTCCTTCTAGTCTTGTTGCATTAACTTGTTGGTTCATTTGGCTCGAAATGAATGCATCGGTTTTCAAAGGGAAGGTCCCATCCGTTAGAAAGGTAGTCATCAGAACACTCGACGTTCTACAAATTCTAGTGGAAAAGCATGTTTCCTCGACTCTCCGATTAAATAGATTAAATATTCCTTTAGAGTATCTTCTGGCTAGTTTTGATGGTGCAGCCAAGTCAAATGGCACTTGCAGTGGATCACGAGGTATTATTCGAGGTTCAACAATCAAGGTTTATAAGTGGTATCTCAATTGTGGCATAGGATCTAATACTAAGGCAGAGCTAATTGGAGCTTGTACAACTCTATATATAGCAAATCTAATCTCTCTCAACAATTTACAGATCCTGGGTGACTCTAAGGTGATCATAGACTGGATAAATTATAAAGGTGACCTCCAAGTAAGTTCCTTAGAAGGCTGGAAGAAAAGATTCAGGGTGTTGAGCAGAAAGTTTGAGGAATTACATTTTTATCATATCTACCGTGAATTTAACAAAGAAGCGGATGGACTCTCAAAACATGCATTACAAGCTCATGAAGGAATTATCTCGCTGTATTCTCGGTCTAATGGCGGGGAAGGACTTGCTCATCATATAAGGATCTATTAGCGACTTTTGTCCTTTCTACAATGGATTGTTATTTGTAATCTTTTAAGCACTTGAGGAGAGATTTTGTGTTTTTTTTGGTTTGGGGGTTTTCTTTTCCAAAATATTAGATTTGTTAGTTGTTTATGGAAGACTATCTCTTTTTGAGATTTCATTCCTTGTTTTGTATTGGAGATAATACCTTTCGAGGTACAACTTTTATTATTCCATGCAAAGTTTATGTATTTGGAGGAGTAAAGGTGTAGGCGGATATAAAATTATATTAAAATCAATATAATTGTGATAATTTTATCTTGGAAAAAAAAAGTTTGATAAAACTATAACTCATGTAAGTTATACAATAATTAAGTTTAAATCAAAAGCATACTTATAACTTATGTAAAATTTATAACCAACGTATAAAAATTATTATAATTTTAAATATTAATTATTAAATATAATATTATATTATAACATAATTATTAAATATATTATTATAATTTTAAATATAAAAATTATTATAATTTTAAATATTAATTATTAAATATAATATTATATTATAACATAATTATTAAATATATTATTATAATTTTAAATGTTAATTATTTATTAAAAAAATTGTAATAATTATTTTTAAAATATACTTAACACATTTTTATGTTAGTAAGGGGATTTTTTGTCCCACAAATAAGGGGGTCTTATACACCAATTTGGTGTCTGGTTTGACAGTGACCATAAAAATAGATTATTATTATTATTATTAATAAAAATTGTTTTATAAAACTAAAAAATGATTAACTCTCACATCAAATAATTATTTTTAAAATATATTTAATATATTTTTATTTTAATAAAATATAATAAAAATTTGTTTTATAAAACTTAAAAAAATGATTAAACTCTTTAATTAAAACATAATGGAATAAGAATAAATTTTTCATTTATTATTAAAGTTATATTTTTTTATATTAAAATGTAATAACTATTTATTGTTTTATTAAAAGATATATAAATTAATGGTTACATCAACAAAAATTAATCGTTGTATGTACCCAAAAATATTTCAATACGATTATTGTTATCCCGGAATAGGCATAATAAAGATCACAATAAGATCTAATTTTTGTTATATTTTTTATATTAAAATGTAAGAACCATTTATTGATTTTTTATTGTTTCATTAAAGGATATATAAAATAAAATAAGAACTAATTTTTTTTTTTTTTTAAATATTAAAATGTGATAACTAGTTATGATATTTTTATTGTTTCTTAAATATAGTTATTTATATAAATATTTTTTTATTTAAATGATATTCACTTACTTTGTCCATACTTTTTGAATATCAAAATATTATATTTTTTTAAAAATAAAATTTTGTTGGATTTATAATAAGTATTAATGTAATAATAAACTTATTTAATTATATAACAAACTTGTATTCAAGTAAATAAATTAAAAAATACAATATTAAAATCAAACATCTTAAAATAAGGAAAAACATATCTATATTATAGAATGTAAAATTGAATAGTGTTCAATTATTAAACACTCCAAAAAAATCTCAAAAAATGCATACCATAATGTGATTTAAATTCAATTAAATCACAACCAACCCAACTTTATAGTTGATTCCCATAAAACTAAAGTATACACAATCATGTTATTTAAATTTATTAACACAAATAAAGTAAAATTATAAAGGAATACACCAAAATATAGAAAGAAAAAAGAGTGAAGAAAGAGACTCAAAATCCTAAATAGAGCTAGAGGCAATGATTAATAAAAAAAATTAGACTTTTCAAAGATATCATTCAAACTCCAATAGAGGATAGATTTTTAGGGTTCAAAAGTGAATTGCAACAATGAAGGATAGGATTTAAGAAATGGAAAAACATAAACAATCAAAGGTTGAAGAAAATCACAACTTAGAGATATGATTAAATATATAGAAGAAAAACTAACCAACAACTTATATGGAAAACAAATTGGATATCAAACATACCAAAGAGGAAATGAATAAGCTAATCGAACTTGGCCATGAGCATAACAAAAGAACAAGAAGAACAAGTACAAGAAGAGGATGATACATTAGCAATAGTAAAAGAAGAATTATATAATAAATCACAAATTGATACAACTTACCTCATAGAAACAAAGAGGCTAGAAAAAATAATTGATCACAAAGATAGGTTGATCCGTGTCAAAGTAAGATGTAATGACCATAAATATAGCATACTTACTAAATCTTCGAGCTTAAACGGGTCAAGAATATTTATAAATGAAGACCTCATTCCCGAAGACCAAGTTGAATTAAGGAAGGAAGTTCAAAAGGTAAAAGAATCCAGAAAAGGAGGAAATGGACAATAGTTAGAAATCGAAAAGCTATTGTTAGGGATAGAGACCAAAAGGATAATAATGAATAGGAATTTGGGACACTCAAGATCCTTTTTCGGAACTGTCATGGCTTTCCATGGTGCAAAGGTCCTATGATAAGTTGGATCCCGAGTGATAATGATATTATTTGTCTAGTTGAAACTTGGGAGCATGAGGAGTCTAACGTCCCTAACATAGAAGGATTTGTCCCGTGGTCGACATGGAACAAAAAATTCCACTGTAGAGGGATAGGAGGCACAACTTGTTATATTAGAAAGAACATTTCTCCTCACATTCAACTTCATAAGATTGACCCTCTCAAGTAATACATTTTGGATAGAAATTCCAGACACCAATGCTAAGAAGATGTATATAGAAATTTGTCATTTTTCACCTATTAATTCTACTTTTTATAAGAAAAACAATCTATATAACAATTGTCCCTATAATGATTTATAACAAGATATTTATAGTTTGAAAAATGAAGGTAATATCCTCCTGCTAGGAGACTTTAATGTTAGGACTACAACTAAACAAACTACTCTTTTAAGTATTGATTCCAACCATAATCCTTTATGGCTAGATGAAGACCTTGTTTTATCTAATAGCTACAAAAGAAGCTCTGAAGACCTAATTGAGAATTTGTTTGGTATTGAGTTGGTCAAGCTTGTTAGAAAAACAGGATCACAGAGCAATAAAATAAAAAAAATGTGGAAATAAAACACAGAAGATACACAATACAATAGAGACACAGATATACATGGTTCACCCAGTGTGGGCTATGTCCAACAGATAAATTGCCAGGTCCTTCCTTTATTATTATCTAACAAATGAAGGGATACAACTTACAACAAACCCATTGTAACTTCCTATTCTTTCTCTCACAGTCTCCTCACTCAGAATACAATATTCACAATAATACATAGCCGTAATACATTTCTTTCATAAAAGAGGGTTGCCTTCTAGGGAAAAAAAACCCTAACATAACTTCTACCGTCAAATCTTCGACCTTATAATGAATGGTCCAAATTTACAATGAAATTACAATATACATTTACAAAGAAAGTTTTCCTTCGGGGGATTTTCCCCCGAACCCCCGCTTGCCCACGGACCTCCTAGCCGAGGGGATAGCTCTCTTGGACCTTGCAGGGGAGTAACCCCCCCATGCACTCCCCCGCGTGGAGGAGTGTACATTATTCTAGGTTGTAAATTCTTCATGGGGTATAAACACGACTAAAAACAAAGACCTCTGAATCAGGAATATAATCAGGCTCCACGACCAACAATCTCCCACTTGGAGACTGATCTCAACAACTCCACCGATGTTGTATATGATGGACTATGATCCTTCTTGGACCTGAAAAATTTCTCATCTTCGTCTTCAGTCTTGAAGACCAACTGAAACTGAGAAGGAACTCAGTTTCTCCCTGATTACTCCCTTTGTTAATATGTCTGCGGGATTTTGGCTAGTGTGTATCTTTTCCAACTTCAAATGTCCATCTTCCAATACGGATCATATGAAATGGTACCTGAGCTATATATGATTAGTATTCGAATGGAAGCTTGAGTTCTTTGCAAGATTAATGGAACTCTCACTATCACAATACAACCTGTTATTCTCCTCATTTTTTCCCAATTCCTCCATAAACCTATGTAACAAAATCATCTCTTTACTAACACATGTAGCAACAACATACTTTGCCTCTGTTGTTGAAAGTGAAACAACCTTTTGCAGTTTCAAAATCCAACTTACTATTGTTCCACCTATGGTAAAAACATACCCTGTGGTGCTCCTCCTTCTATCTTTATCACTTTCCATATCTGAATCAACATATCCCTGTAGAACAATGTCTGAAGCTCCAAAACATAATGCATGAGTAGAAATACCTCTCAAATACCTGAGAATCCACTTTACTGCCTCCCAATGTTATTTACTTGGATTTTTCATATACCTGCTCACAACTCCCACTGCATGTGCAATATCTGGTCTTGTGCAAACCATCACATACATCAAGTTGCCAACTGCTGATAAATAAGGGACCCTGTACATGTATTCTATATCCTCCCGTGTCTTGGGACAAATTTCCTTAGTTAATTTGAAATGGTTGGCCAAAGGTGTACTAACTAGTTTTGCATTCTGCATTTTAAACCTCTCCAACACCTTCTCTATGTCCTCACCCTGAAACAATGTCAATTTGTGATTTTTCCTGTCTCTTGTTATTCTCATACCAAGGATTTTATTTGCAGCACCCAAATCATTCATTGCAAATGAATTAGCTAATTTCTTCTTGGGCAAATTTATATCATGCATATTAGACCCTGCAACATGCATGTCATCTACATATAATAGAAAGATAATATAGCTTCCATTTTCTAGCTTTTTCAAATAAACACTGTGATTAGAATGACATTTACTATAGCCTTGTTCTGACATAAACCTTTCAAAATTCAAATGTCACTACCTTAGAGTTTTCATTAGTCCATACAAACTCTTCTTCAACCTGCATACCAAATTCTCCTTTCCTTTTACCTCATAACCATGTGGCTGCTGCATATAAATATCTTCCTCCAAATCCCCATGGAGAAAAGTTGTTTTTACATCTAACTGTTCAATATGAAAATCTTCTACTTCCACAAGACTTAAAATAGTCTTAATTGAAGTCATTTTAACAATAGGAGAAAATATTTCATCAAAATCTATACCTTTCTTTTGTGCAAACCCCTTTACAACAAGTCTAACCTTGTATCGTTTTTTGCCTCCATCTTCTTCCTTCAACTTGTAAACCCATTTATTATGTAATGCTCTTTTTTCTACATGCAACTAAACTGAATCCCAAGTCTGGTTATTTACCGGGGAATCCATTTCCTCTTTCATTCCTTGCTCCAAGTTCTTTTTAGTGTCTACCTGCATTGCCTCTTCATAAAATTCCGGTTCACCAGAATATAATGAAGGAGAGTATCGTTCAGGGGGTCTACTTAACCTAGTAGATATTCTAACAACACTTGCAGGAGTTTGAGGTACATGTTGCTCCTGTTGTTGTACATTTTGATTTTCTGTTACCTTTGGAGTTTCTTTTTCAGTAATCTCATCAAGCACTGTATATTCTGTTTTTTTTTTTTTTTTTTTTNTGTATATTTCCCTGCAACTGATATTTGTACATGACCTTCTCATTGAATATGAAATCTTTACTCCTAATGATTTTTTGATTTTCATAATCCCATAAGAGATGACCAAAATCATTAACACCGTATCCAATAAAGGTACACTTCTTCGATTTTCCCTCAAGCTTTGTTCTATTATCTTTATCAATATGGAAAAATTCTTCACAATCAAAAGTCTTCAAAAAAGAATAGTTTACCTTTTTACCTATCTATGCCTCCTATAGAATTCCACCATCCAAAGAGCTTGAAGGTCCTCTGTTTATTAAGCAAACATCATTATCTACAACATCTGCCCATAACTGTAAGGGGAAACTAACATGCAATTTCATACACCTTGCTCGCTCCATGATTGTCCTGTTCATCCTTTCTGACACACCATTTTCTTTTGGTGTTCTTAGAACTATCTTCTCTCTATGAATCCCATGGTATGAACAGTAATCATCAAACTCCTTGCTGCAATATTCACCTCCATTGTCTGATCTGAGACACTTCAACCTTTTTCTTGTCTCATTCTCAACCAAATCTTTCCATTTCTTAAAAGTATCAACAACATCATATTTTTGTCGAATGAAATAAACCCAAGTTTTTATAGTTGCATCATCAATAAAAGTAACATAATAACGAGAGCCACCAAGAGATGATACCTGAGATGGTCCCCATACATCTGTTTTCACAAGCTCTAACCTTTCACTCTTCTTTTCTTTTCCGAGTCTAAGAAGTGTGACTCTCTTTTGTTTTCCATAAAGACAACGTTCATAGAAATCCAAATCAATTTGTTTAAGATCTGGAAACAAATTTATTTTGTGAAGTATTTGCATCCCTTTCTCACTCATGTGTCCAAGACTATGATGCCACTGCATTGTATCCAATCTTGTAGAAGCTAAAGATATAGAATAGTTAATATTACCAGTACATAAATACAATGCACCTACCTTCTCTCCTTTTGGTGACCTTCCACACCTTATCTGTAAATATGGATAAACAACCGTCACTTTACAACGACCCTGTTGAAATTAGATTTTTCCTTAGATCAGGAACATGTCTTACCTCTTTCAAAAACCATTGGTTTCCATTCCTTTGCTTTATTTTTACCTTTCCCATTCCAACAATTTTGCATGGTGCATCATCACCCAAATGATCCTGTCCAAAATAACCTTGAACATAATCTACAAAATGTTTCCTATGAGGTGTGGCATGAAATGAAGCCCCTGAATCTACTACCCAAGACTCGAAAATATTATCTATAGAAAGAAGAAAATCATCTTGTAACACATCACATGTTACATTTTCTTCCTGATTTTTCTCCTACTGTCCACCTCTTTGTTTCGTTGGAGCTCTGCAGTCTTTCTTCAGATGTCCTTTCTTCCCACAATTCCAACACTCCATATTTTCAAGTCTAGATTTGGATCTTTCCTTCCTAGAGTTCCCACGGTTTCCTGAGCCCTTTCCTCTATCCTTTTGTCTTCCTCTGTTCTCCATGTTTAACACATTACCTGATGTCTCACCTGCGCTTTTTTGTCATATTTCCTCACTAAGGATAACACCAACAACATCATCAAATTTTAAAGTTTTTGAACCAGAGACAAAGTTACTTACAACCATGACCAAGCCGTTCCAACTTTCTCGAAATGAGCACAAGATTAGAAGAGCCCTAACTTCATCATCATAGTCCACTTTTACAAAACTTAGCTAATTAGTAACTGTATTAAATTCATTTAAATGATCTGCAACAAACCCACCTTCTAACATCTTCATATTAAATAATCTCTTCATTAGAAATACCTTATTGGATGCTGAGGGTTTTTCATACAATTTAGCCAATGTGTCCATAAGCTCCTTCGCTGTGTTTTCTTTCGAAATATTGAAAGCCACCGATGCTGCTAGGATCAATCGTATCATTCCTAGAGCCTTTCTGTCAAGAATCTCCCATTCTTCATCCTTCACGGTCGTCGATTTCTTTTTTATTCCACCCAATGGTAGGAATAGATCATTCTGATATAAATAATCTTCCATATGCATCTTCCATAACTGGTAGTTTTGGTCGTTAAATTTCTTGACCCTAATTTTTTCATATTTCACCATTGCTACCACTCGAACTAGGAACCCTCTTTTCCTACGAGTTACCTTTCGCTCTGATACCAGTTTTTAGAAAAACAGGACTGCAGAGCAATAAAATAAAATAAAATGTGGAAATAAAACATAGAAGATACACAATACACTGGAGACACAAATATACGTGGTTCACCCAGTGTGGGCTACGTCCACGAGAGAAATTTCCAAGTCCTTCCTTTATTATTATCCAACAAATGAAGCGATACAACCTACAACATATCTGTTGTAACTTCCTCTTCTTTCTCTCACAGTCTCCTCACTCAGAGTACAATATTCACAATAATACATAGCAACAAAACATTTCCCTCATAAAAGAGGGTTGCTTTTTAGGGAAAAATACCCTAACATAACTTCTACTGTCAGATATGTGACCTTATAATGAACGGTCCATATTTACAATGAAATTACAATATACATTTACAAGGAAAATTTTCCTTCGTGATCTTTGCCCCTGAACCCTTGCTTACGCCCAGACCCCCCAGCCAGGGAGATAGCCCCCTTTGGACCCCACAGGGGGGGTAACCCCCCTGCACTCCCCCGTGTGGAGGAGTGTACATTCTTCTAGGGTGTAAAGTATTCATGGGGTATAAACATGGCTAAAAACAAAGACCTATGAATCAGGAAGATAATCAGGCTCCACAACCAACAAAGTTCTGCAACTCTCAAGACCTAATAATTTTCATTGGAGTAATGAAGTGTCCAAACTCCAACCAAATGACTTGTATTCATGGGCTAGGTAGTAGTGTCATAGATTATTTGATATATGATATCCCCATTTCCAACCAAATAACAACTTTTGACCATTTAAATGACCATGAGCCCGACTCTAATCATAAACCTTTAACCCTAACTCTAAAATTTTCCATGCACATGAGTGCCATTGAAGAGAATTATGATAATGAAAGGAATTTGCGCTTTGACAAAAGTGAATTTGACATTTTCTTAAAGGATTTAAATAGTAAATTAAATCTCCTAACTTATAAGGACAACATTGAAGAAATCTATCATAATTTTTTAACTACCCTTTCCACTTCCATAAACAAGTTCTCTTTTGAGGTGTCCTATAAAAAGAATAATAGAATGACCAACCCTTGGTATGATAAAGAATGCAAAATTTCTAGGAAATCCATTAGGGATGCTTTTAATGAGTCCTTAAAAATCGATACGATCAATATGTACAAAACCCTAATTAAAAGGAAAAAAAAGGTACTATATTAATAAAAGGCAAGAGCAACTTTCACAACTATATAAGTTGGATCCTACTATTTTTGGAGCCAAATTCTAAACTGCAATACTAAAGAAAATAATAGGATTCCCTTAAGGGACTGGAATGCCTACTTTAAAATTGTTTACGAGTTCCCTAATTCCATGGACCATTCCTATTGTCCCTACAAAGGAAGAAGTTTTTTCTTTAGATGGCATAGAGTTTGGGGTTAAGCGGCTTGCAAATGAGAAAGCTAAGGACATTGAAGGCTACCAAGTTAATTTTTTTAAAATCGGAGGGCCTATCCTTATCCCTCACATACACAAGCTCTTCAATTTAGCAGTCAAGCAGGGCTTCCCTAACCCTTGGACGCAAAGCCTCATTGTTCCTATTTTTAAAAATGGGGACAAAAACATTCTCTCTAATTATAGGACCATTAGGATTAGCCCGATTTTAGCCAAGCTTTATGGAATTATTTTGGAAAAGAAGATTAGCATTTGGCTAGAAATTCATGGTAAAAGAGCTAAAGGCCAGGTCGAGTTTAGGAGATATCATTCAACTGTGGACCATCTCGTTACCTTTAGGATCATTGCAGAGGAGTTCTGCAATACTAAAACCTATCTTTTTTGTTATTTTGTTGACTTTAGAAAATCTTTTGACATGGTTCTTAGGAAAAACCTTTGGAATAGGTTGGATGAGATAAAAGTGCCTCTCGAGTTGAGGGTTGTTGCAATAAGGATGTATGAGAATGTTATTGCTAAGTTTAAAAACATTGAGGGATGGTCAAAAGAGATTAACTGCAATATTGGAGTCAAACAAGGTTGTCCCTTGTCCCCTACCCTTTTTGGTATTTACATTGACAAGTTAGAAGATTGCTTGGAAAAAGTAGGTTGTGTCGACCCTACTCTCACTGGTATAGTCATCAATATTCTTCTTTATACTGATGATATCATTCTTATGGCAAGGAGTCCCCATGATATTGAAAACCAACTAAGAATCCTCAAGGATTTTTGCTCCAATATGGGTATGACTGTTAATACTAATAAGACTAAGGTCATGATTATTAAATCCAATAAGATCACTTATGATACCTTTGTATATGACAACAACAACTTGGAGGAAGTGAATTCGTAGAAATATCTTGGGATTGATATTCACCACAAGCTTAATTGAAATTATAGCATTAAGAAAAGGATTATTGGGGGATGGAAAGCTTATTATGGGCTTGAAAACAATTGTAAATCTGATCCATATGGATATTTCTGGCCAACCACCTTTTCCAACTGGCTCAAAACAATTTTTTGACAATTTTGACAATTTACTATTTTTAGCAGTTTTAACTTCCGGGGCCATTTTGAGGGTCTAAATGAAGGTTTTTTGGGATCGAGTTCCTCTATGATAGCCTAACTCATGATTGATCCCCCAAAATGAATCTCCTCGACGATACATTTCCAACGGGCTATCACACGCCTAAAATAGAGAACATGTGCAAAAGTTACGACCCCGTGAAGTTGATGTACTAACTTACCCAAATGGGGTGGACATGACTTTTGGCGCATCATTTCCTAGGGTTAGGTTTTTGGATGTCTAGGGTTTTTGGCATTCTGGTTTATTGTAAAAAGGCCTTCAGAGCCTCATTGTAATTTTCTTCTTGTGAATGCGCACAGCCGTCACAACTCTTCTCAGAGATAAGCCGCCACCATTCCAACAAGCTTGTTTCCGCTGCATTTTACAGTTTTAGCTTATTTCATTATTGAATAGAAAACCAATTTTACTGTATCTCTGTTATTTTATGTTAAGCACCTGTTAATAATTTGTACTCATTTCATTCTTCTCTTAAAATCTAGATCATTGGTATCAGAGCCGTCTGCTCCTTGTCGTCTTAATGCATGTCCCCAACGAGGTCGGAGTACAAAGAGTTGGGTATTGAGATGGTTTCTCTTGAGGACAGAAGCTCTCGCACACCCAAGCGACCTCTCATGGTAGGATAAAAGAAATATGAAGGGACATGAGATCCTTTCAAACTATTGATTGAGGAATCCCTCACGCAACAGAGGAACGAGATGATGGATAGTTTCGCACAAATCCTTCGGTGGCTACCAACATGCGACACATCTTCTTCGAACGGAGGCACCGCCCCCTTGAAGGTACAAATAAACTTCGATATTCCTATATTTGAAGGTCGGATAAACACAGATGCTATAGAAAAGTGGTTGAATCTACTAGAAGGGTATTTTTCTGTCCATAACTTTTCGAATAGAGAAAATATTACTTTTGCGCTCCTCAAAGCCGTTCCCCATGTCAAAGATTGGTGGGAAAATTTTTGTGAGCAAAAGGAAACAAAGGAAACCTCATTATTTTCAATCACGACCACCTGAGAATCCTTCAGGGATGCTATTAAGGAACAATACTACTCTGTCGGAAGTTATGATGACCTGTATACCAAATGGACCACACTGCGGAAAGAAAGAGACCAAGCAGTGCCCGATTTCACAAATATCTTTCATACCTTTCTCACCAAGCTGGGTATCAAAGATTTAGAGCGACATCTGGTGCTCAAGTATCATGGTGCTCTGCATAGATACATCCAGATCGAAATGGAATTTCTAGACATCTCATCCTCCGGCGTGACCTACTGATATGCCATCAAAATTGAGCAGAAGCTCAAACAAAAGACGCGACAATTTGGGCCTGGGAACCCCTCACAACAAAATTTGGGAAAGGGCGTCCCCAACCCACAGAACAAAGGACAGATCAAATATGGATAGTATCAGGACAACCAGTCCAAGATGCAAGCAAAGAAGGACACCGGAAAGACAAAGAAAGATACCGGGAAGTGGTGCGACTTCCATAAGAGCCCTTGGAATAACATTGCTGACTACCGCTCAAAGCAGTTATTGGTGGCCGAAGTGAAAGCCTCCGAATCAGATGCAGATTCTGACTCTGAGCTAGAACCAGAAAGGGGAAGAGGGATCATTGACGCGGAACCTAGTGCCACCGTTGCTACCACCAAGCTCTAACATGGTGAACTAGATGAGCTAGAAGAAGGAGAGTTCCTCTTCCATTAAGAGATGTGGGTAAAAGGCACCCCACCGCATTTCATCGTTGATAGCGGTAGCTAGAAGAACCTCATCTCAACAGAGGTCGTCAAGCAGCTCGCCCTGCCAACAACACCACACCTACAACCCTACACCATTGGATGGCTCTGCCAAGGAAGCGATCTCTGTGTCAACCAACAGTGCCGAATGTCATACGACATCAAGCCCTTCAAAGATGAGTTATTATGTGATGTTACTCCTCTCAAAGTTTGTGATGTTCTTTTGGGCCAACCTTATTTATGGAAACATCATGTTGTATATGAGTCTAGGCCTCATAGTGTTATTATTACTTTGAACAGGAAATGGTACAGGATACCTGAGGTAGTCCCACCTAATGCTATTTCCTTGATCTTTGCTAAGAAATGCAGGAAGGTCATCTCTTAGACGGGGAAGTTTGTCTTCTTCGTGATTCGATCTCACGAATAAGAGAAATATCACAACCACATCCAGGGTCTCTGCGACCGACCTCTCCACACAGAAAAAGCAAGTAGATAAGGCTGTGGAAGAATACTCGGATATCTTCTCCTCACCTATAGGGGTACCTTTGCACTTCCAGGTCAAACACCCCATCAATTTGACCCCCAATGCACCGCTTCCCAATGGGCCAGTCTATCGCCGCTCTTTGTTGGAGAATGAGGAGATCAAGTGACAGATCCAAGAACTTCTCCACAAGGGGCACATCCATCCCAGCTCATCACCTTGCGGGAGCCCAATCGTGCTGGTCAGAAGAAATATGGAACTTGATGACTCTGTATTGATTATCGGGCTTTAAATAAAATCACAGTCAGAAATCGGTACCCGATTCCTCGAATCGATGACCTCCTTGATCAACTCATGGGGGCCAAATACTTTAGTAAGATCGATCTGAATTCTGGCTACCACCAGGTCTAGATAGAATAGACATATGTATGGAAGATCGCCTTTAATTCAAAGGATGGCCTTTTTGAATGGTTGGTCATGCCCTTTGGTTTGACAAATGCTCCAACCACTTTCATGAGGATGATGGACGATATCTTGCAACCATTCACCAATACTTTTGTAGTGGTGTATCTGGATGACATTCTAATTTACAACAAGACTTGGGTCGAACACTTGCAGCATATTCAGCAGGTTCTGCACACCCTGTGACAACACAAGCTATACACCAACTTGGAAAAATGTTCCTTTGGCATGGATAGGGTCCATTACTTGGGATACATCATTGATCAACATGGCATACATGTGGATATAGCCAATATCCAAGTCATCTGTGACTGGCCAGCCCCAACAACACTCACTGAGCTTCGGAGCTTCTTGGGCCTTGCCAATTTCTACCGCAGGTTTGTGTTGAGATTCTCCCATATTGCATGGGCCCTCAGCTAAATAAGTAGGGGTGGTGGTAAGGATAAATTTGCATGGGGCCGGTCCCAACAACAAGCGTTCGATGATTTGAAGTAGCGCTTGTTCTCAGCCCCAATAATTTCACTACCAGACCTGCAACATCCCTTTGAAATTGAGACAAATGCTTCAAACTATGCTGTGGGTGCCGTTCTCACTCAGCGCGACCACACCATGGCCTATCATAGTGAGACACTGTCAGATACTGTCCGTAAGTACCCTAATTACGACAAGGAAATGTGCTCCATTATACAAGTTTGCCGCCAACGGAGACATTACATTCTTGGGAAGAAGGCAATCATCCACACTGATCATAAGCCATTGCAGTTCGTGCAGACATAGGGAAAATTGCAGAATGTTCGCCATCAAAAGTGGTCCACATACTTGCAGAAATTCCACCTCAACATCAAGTATAAAACATGAAGCACCAATCGCGTCGCTGATTTCCTCAGCAGACCGCCAGTCGCGACACTCTCCACAGTGCTAGACTCTTACGACCATGAGACATATGGATGGCCCCAACTCTATGAGACAGACCCTAATTTTTCCACCACCTACCAAATGTTGGGTGCAAACGCAATTGTCGATAATTTCCATCTTCAGGATGGGTTGTTGTGTCGTCTGAGCCATATCTATGTTCTATTAAGTGAACGAGCGTAGATGATCTGGGAAGCCCACTACAGTTAGGTGGTAGGACACTTCAGCGTCGAAAAGACAGTGATGATGCTACAGAAACATTTCTACTCGCCGAAACTTTGACAGGAGAACAACAAGTATATCAGGTCTTGCACTGTCTACGCTATTGCCAAATCGACCACTAAGAAATAGGGCCTGTACACCCCTCTTCCTACTCCTGACAGGCCATGGGAATCCATCTCAATGGAATACATGTCGAGCCTCTCGTCCACCAAGCGGGGGAATGACTGTGTTTTTGTGGTTGTTGATCGCTTTTCTAAGATGGCGATTCTAGTTGCCTGCAAGAAGAGCATCACAATAGAGGCCACTGCCAAGCTCTTCTTTGAACGAGTCTGGGTACATTTTTGAATCCCACAAACCATTGTCTCAGATTGGGATAGTCGATTTCTCAGCACATCCTGGTCAAGCCTCTGGTCACTGCTGGACACCAAGCTCACCAAATCCACGACCTTCCACCCCCAAATAGATGGCCAAACAAAGGTTGTAAATTGAATGATTGTGCATATCCTTCGCATGTATACTTCAAAGAAACCTCGCACATGGGATGAGAGCCTTCCCTATGTCCAACATAGCTACAACTAGGCCCTGCATAGCTCAACCGACCATAGCCCATTTCAGGTGGGGTTGGTATTCCAACCATTGGGTCCCATAGATGTTGCACTTCCCCTTGCGGTCACCTCGACTGACTCATATCCTACTCCAACTGAAGCTGAAAAATCCATCCGATTCATTGAGCAAATCAAGCACATCTTCCAACAGGTTCAAGATATCCTACAAAATTCCAATGACAAGTACAAACAACGCCATGATCAACATCGGGTGCCACATAAGTTTTGGGTGGGCGACAAAGTTTGGTTGCACTTGCAGAAAGAACACCTTATAAGACCCCATCGAAAGATTTTCCCACTCTTTTATGGGCCATAAACTATCACTAAGGCCATGGGGGACAATTCTTTTGAGCTCAACATTCCTCCCTTCCTTGGCCTACACCCAGTGTTCAATGTGGATCTCCTTCGCCCTTATTTTCCACTATTATTGGACACCTCAGAAGTAGCAGAACAACTGAAACCAACAGAGCTCAACCCTGACTACATACAACAGGAATCCAATGATCAGATTGTGGACACATATATCAAGTTCACTCAACAACAAAGGATCCAAGTTTATCGAGCCATCAAAGCAGGGCAGCTCCTGCACCAAGGCAAGTAGCTTACCCGGGGCCAAATTCAACAGAAATTTCCTCATCTGATGGGGGACCTCAACGTAATGGAGACCATTGCTTCCTATGGAGGGCGTATTGATCCACATGGATATCAATGGTCACCCACCTTTTCCAACTGGCTCAAAACAATTTTCTGACAATTTTGGCAATTTACTATTTTTAGCAGTTTTAACTTCCGGGGCCATTTTGAGGGCCTAAATAAAGGTTTTCCAGGATCGAGTTCCTCAATTTAATCCAAAGGAATTATTGAGCCTCCAAAATGAATCTCCTCGACGATACCTTTCCAACGGGTTATCACACGCCTAAAACGGAGATCGTATGCAAAAGTTAAGACCCCGGGAAGTTGATGTACTAACTTACCCAAACGGGGCCCACATGAATTTTGGTGCTTCATCTCCTAGGGTTAGGTTTTTGGATGTCTAGGGTTTTGGGCATCCTGGTTTATTGTAAAAAGGCCTTCAGAGCCTCATTGTAATTTTCTTCTTGCGAATGCGCGCAACCGTCCCATCTCTTCTTAGAGATAAGCTGCCACCATTCCAACAAGCTTGTTTTCGCTGCATTTTATAGTTTCAGCTTATTTCATTATTGAATAGAAAACCAGTTTTACTATATCTCTATTATTTTGTGTTAAGAACCTATTAATAATCTGTATTCATTTCGTTCTTCTCATAAAATCCGGATCAAAATCAGTTGATCTTTGGAGTTGGGATAAGAAGAAACTCCTCTTTGAGACTCTTGTTACAGTTGTTATTCTTTATGAATGTGAAGTTTGGAGCTGTAGTATCTCTCATGAATCTTGGAGAAAGATAGAGAAAATACAAAAAGAATTTTATAACCTATAATATCAAAATTAAAGGAAATACGCCCTATCCCATCCTCCTCTTAGAAACAAGCCTCTTCCCCATTAAGATCATGGATATGACTAGATACCTAATGTATAAGAACAAGTTAAACAACATGGAAGACAAGAGACTTCCTAAAATTTCTTCAAAATCGAGTCATAACCACCATCGACTCAAGAGAGGATGGCATAAAGATGCTTGGTCTTGGCTAAATTATTGGGAAATCATGGAAGACACCATTTTGTAGAATAAATATACTATTAAGCAAATCATCAAATCAAAGTTTAAGGATAAAATGTGGTGTGATAAAGAGTTAGAGAAAAAAATAAAATTAAGGTATTATAAGGATGTAATCAACCCTAATATAGAAGATCAAAATTATCTATCTATTAAGCCATGTGTAAAGAAAAAAATAAGCATTGCTAAGATAAAAATAAATTCTCGTGAGCTCCATAGTGAAACTGGGTGTTGGTCAATTTCTAAAACACCATGGGATGAAAGAGTGTGTCACCTTTGTGACACTAAGAAGGTTGAAGATGAAAATCACTTTCTCTTAGATTGTCCAGCCCATACCCATATTAGATCTAATTTTCAAAATATTTGTCACACTACCAACCTTCCTAACCTTTTAACTCAACAAAAGTATGGTGATATTGGAAAGCTTCTCTTAATGTTTTTCAAGAACAAAAAAAAAATTCTAAAGAATTGCAAGTAATCATTTACCCTCTTAAGGTCCAATAGACCAATTAGGTCTTAGTGGACATTAATCATCATGATCATCATCATATTAAAATAAAAATGAACACAAAAATAAATATCACTATAAAATTTAAATATCAATCACAATGTTTAATATAAATAATTAAAATCCATACAATTCTTAATTAATTAATATGCATATACATGTTATTTTAAATAGAAAGAGGGGGAATAATTTTATTAAAAGTGAGCAACATTAAAAGTCGACGGAGAGGTACATGAGTTCAAAATTTGCCTATGAACTGTCCAAAATTCCCTCTTGAAGGGCCACTACTGTAACTACCATTGTCTTTACATTCTTCACCCGATACAAGAATTCAAAGTTTCTTGTATATATTCTGTAAAAGATGCCCAATATTTTTATACAAAAATTAAACATGTAGAAAAACCATTTGGGACTGAACCAGATTGGTATCGTTACTCATTTCTTAGAGATGGTGCATTCATATCAAGCTGGGATGGGACTGTTGGCGAAGAGGAGGCTTCCTCTAAATTCCTTGAAATGTCATTCTAGTGAGGGTTGTCACGAAATTCCTCCCATTGTTATCCCAGAGTAGCACGCTCATCATGAGTTTCTTGATATATTTCCTTTGAGAAATAGATTCCTCCATAATAGTAAGTAAGTGAGTAGATAGGCCATTAAATAGAATATGCAGGGAGAGGATTGTATATTTTAACCTTGTATAATATTTTACTCCAAACATATTTTCAATAAAATAACAGAAAAGATACAATGGCAAATACACACATTACACATATATTTTTCCCCTAGAAACCCAAACTGAGAAAACCAGTATATTCTATATTCATACATAGTGATACATTTTTTACAATACGATATACATATAGGAGCCAACGACATCCAAAACCCTAACCCAATGAATTGTATTAGTCAACAACCATAATTCCTTAACCGGAAATAGAAAACCATCAGCAAAAACCATGTGCTAAAAAACCTCCCAACAATGAACACAAAAATTGATGCAACACGAAAAACGAGGAAAAATGTGATAGGTTTCCCGAGGAAAAAAACATTCTCGAGGCGCTGCCCCCAAACACTCGAAGGGGGGGGACTAGAACCCCCCTCAAACCCCCATGCGTGCCTGGAGCAACGTAGCAGACACTATAACTAATCGTGCAAATAATATAACACATACCCAACATTTTCCCACTTGTTGTTTTCTTTGCATACAGGGGGTTACATGGTTACATAGTCAACAATCTAGGGAAACAATGCCCATGGATCCTCTCACCAAGAGAAATTCTCAGTGCTCATAGATTTTGTTAATTAATCTGCAAAATTCTTCAAAGTGTCCACCTTCATCAACAACACTTTCTTTTCTTCAACCATATCTCTCACAAAGTGATATTGAATATCAATATGCTTTGTTGTTTTTAGATTTCTGTGGTGACGATTAGTCCTGATGATGAATCCCGTTTCGGATTCGAAACGTCGATGAAATCAATATGCTTTGTCTTTGAATGATAAGCCAGGTTCTTCACCAGAAACATTTCACTCTGACTGTCACAATCTATCCTTACATCTTGTTTTACCAACCCAATTCTTGAACACAATCTTTGTGACCATCTTGCTTCCTTACTTGCATGAGTGGTTGCCATGTATTCAACTTCTATAGTTGAAAGTGCCACTACAACCCGTCTTTTGCTCATCCAAATTATTTCTCCTCCAAATAGGTTAAACACATACCCGCTTGTAGATCTCCTATGATACAGATCTCTAGCTCTGATCCAGGTGGATATTGGTGGCCAACCACCTATTCCAACTGGCTCCTCTTGACAGTTTTTAGTTTAGCACGTTCTTCTGTACTTATTTGTAATTATGGGTTCTACACTTCTAGGGATTTCTAAATCCCTACACTGCTTCCAGGTGGATATTGGTGGCCACCCACCTAATCCAACTGGATTATTTTGGATGTTTTCATGTTAGTATGTATCTTTCTATACTTCCAGGGCCATTTTGGGGCCCTAAACAATGTTTTTCTTTCCCTAGGCATAGTTAGAGTTTGATGACATAATGTGTATTTCTCAAAAATACCTTTCCAATGGGCTATCACTTGCCTAAAACGAAGGTCGTATGCAAAAGATATGACCCGGGGAAATTGAGGTACCAACTTACCCATTGGGGCCCACATAACTTTTGGTGTTTCACCTCATAGGGTTAGGTTTTTGGATGTATAGGGTTTTGGAATTCATGAGTAATGTTAAAAAGGCCTCAGGAGCCTCATTGCAATCATTATTCTCAGACGAATGCGCGTAGTAGCCACATCTCTTCTCAGAGATAGATACCACCGTTCGAGAAAGATTTTTTTAGTTCTGCAGTTTTATATTTCCATCCTATTTCATTTATTCAATAAAAGTTATTGTTCACTAGATATCTATTATTGTTTTTTATATCTATGTGTTATTGTATTTAGTCTGTTATTCATTTTGTTCTGCTCATAAATCCGTATTAAGCCCAATATGCATCCACAAAGCCATGTATGTCCAACACTCTGTCCAATCCTAGTCTTCCTTGGTAGCACAATCCATAGCTAGCAGTGCCACACAAATACCTGAAAACCCTTTTTACTACTTTCCAATGGTCATTCTCTAGTTTTGACATATATCTGCTCAAAACTCTCACTGCATGTGGAATGTCCAGTCTAGTACATACCATTGCATACATAAAAATGCCAACTACACTCACAAATGGAACACGAGACATGTCATCCTCCTCTTCATCTACCATGGGACACTGATCCACAGATAACTTTGTTGGATTACTGAGAGGGGGGGTGAATCATTAATAGAGAAATTTAATCCCTTTTAACCATATAATCCAAGTGCTATATCAATGAAGCATTATTATCCAATAACTGCAGAGTAAATAAGCAATGAACAAATGAACAATCATAC
>ML789600.1:228840-244097 GCA_009831015.1 Picea engelmannii | reverse complement strand
AATTCGACTTCAAGTTCGAATTCGCCTTGGGGTTCGCCTTAGGGTTCGAATTTAAGGTTCGCCGAACCTGTTCGAATTTGATTTTTTTGATGGGGTTCGCCGAATTTCGAACCTCAAGCTTGAGGTTCGGCGAACCCTGTGACATAGCTATAAAGTATACACTGTCCACAAAAATTCCATTCTTATTATAATCTACCCTAACTAAATAATATATATAAAAAAAGAGATTGAATACAAATCTTAAACTATCTTAACACCCAATATATCTGAGCCCAAAAACAAACTCTATGTTACAAAATGAAACCGTAAGTTCTGAACTTGTTCATAACAAATCCCAAAAACATACACTATGGTTAGATTTATGCTCTGATTCAATTGCATAGAAAATTTGTTCACGACCAGGCCTTGCTTATATATTTTGAAATATAACAAATCCCCCCCCCCCCCAAAAAAAACATATACTATGGTTAGATTTATACTCTGATTCAATTGCATAGAATATTTGTTCCACGAGGCCTTTGCTCATAACAGGCCTTGCTTTTATATATATATATATATATATATATATATATAGAAATATTGTAAACATTGTACTAATAATGTGAAGAATAATAATTTTGATATTTGAAATAGAAAAGCAAAGCATTTATAATAAAAAAATACATATCCAAGAGGGGATATTTTTCCAATTTGATTGTCTTAAACAAAATACTTGCCATAAACAAATGGAAAAAGTACAATGAGGAAAATTATTAAAAACAAATAGCAGAGAAGAATTATAACCCTTTGCAAATAGAATTATAACCCTTTGCAAATACCCAAAGGATTTTAAACCTTATCCTCTGCAATCATAGGGTGAATTTTGATTTTGTACAAAATTCAGCCCTCCTATTACAGTAAGGGGTTTGTGTGAGCTTTCCTAATCACGGTAATAAGCATGAAGCTATATGGAAGTCTTGAACTTTTGCAACTCATAATCAAAATACAATGTTTTGAAGCAAGTGAGGGTAGAAATTAGGACAGTCATTTGTGCAGAATTTGAAAACGGTCTATACGTGTAGGCTAGGCCAGATAAGAGCTACATGTCCAAGAAACGATTAACAAAAACCTGTTTAACCTTCATATCCTCATGCTAGAAAATCTTCGGGATAAAAACTATGTGTGGATAAAAACTGTGTGTGGAGTTGAAACTCCACACACACAGTTAACAACTCCACACAGTTTTTATTCAGAAGATTTTTTAGCATTATGATTAATTGTGGAAACCTGCATACCTCATATCCTCTCTTTGGTTTCCATCGGGGTCTTTATGACATCAAGTATTTGCACCACCTCTGCCATGGATGGTCTGCTAGAAGGTACCTGGGATGTGCAAATCAGCCCCAATTTAATCATAGGCATAATTTCCTCCTCAGAACAATTGTGCAGTTTCGGATCGATGCAACTTAAGACATTCCCTTGATCAAGAAGTGACCTCACATAATCACACATAATCACAACATCATCCTCCATGTATTCCACTGGCCTGCTGCCCGTTACAAGTTCCAAAACGAGCACCCCAAACCCATACACATCACATTTCTCATTTATCCTGAGGCTTTGACAAGCGAATTCTGGAGCCACATATCCCAAGGCACCTTGAAATTTGCTGCTGAGTATATACCTATCGAGCATTGGTAGCAGCTTGGCAAGGCCATAATCTGAAATCCTTGGATTGAAATCCTCATCCAGTAATACATTGCTGGATTTTATGTTATAGTGTATGACTGGTGGGCTGCAAGCTTGGTGAAGGTGTGCAAGTCCTCTTGCGGTGCCCAATGCAATCTTGAAACGAGTTTGCCAATTTAGAACAGCATTTGGGTGTGATTTGTCATGGAGTTTACTGTATAAACTTCCATTTGTAACATAATCATAGATGAGAAGTTGTAACTCAGGTGTCCAATAATAACCTTTGAGACTAACTAGATTTGGATGTTTCATCTTCCCTAGTAACTGTACCTCTTTTTCAAAATCCTCTTGAGATTTTACTAAACTTGAAACCATCAACCTCTTTATAGCAACTACCCTTCCATTCCCCATTACAGTTTTATATACAGTGCCAAAGCCTCCTTTTCCAATTTCACAGTCTTTCCTCAGTAAAGCATGAGCGCTACTTATCCAATTTCCGGCGCTCGGATCAGCATTGGGGGAAAACATCACTAGCTTCCCTGATGCCAATTCACTACTCAATGACCTAGAAGCACTTTCAGCAGGATCATTGATTAATGTCAAATGGCTTTGAGCCCTGATGTTTAAAACAGTCACGACGACAACACCAACAGCAATGGCAGCTGCTGCAGATATTGCAACAATTGCAGAAACACTGAGAACAATTTTTCTATGTTGTGTTTCAACGAATCCAGAAAACCCTCTAGCATTCCAGCCACTTGCATTTGGATTAACAACTAATGGCTTAGGTAGATCCATTTGACAAGCTACATTCACAGTAGCTCCACATAATCCTACGTTTCCCTCGAATGCAGTCATGTTCAGCTTCTGGAATATACCTTCTGTTGGGATTCTACCCTCAAGTCTGTTATAGGAGACATTCAGTACTATTAAATTTGCAAGGTTCACAAGTCCCATAGGTAATTTCCCAGTCAGATTGTTGTTTGATAAGTTCAGTATTGCAAGATGCTGTAGTTTTGTTACTTCCACTGGTATAGGTCCCTCCAAATGGTTGCGTGACAAGCTCCTGCAGAGAAAAGTAGAACGATTTAGCATAGAAGCATGCTGTGAATATTTTGCTAGACCATGGTGGGAGTTTATACCCCTAGAGACTTCACGCCTCGCAAGTAAACTAACCCCAAAGCAAAGGGATCCACAGACACAACCATCAAATAATGTTAGCGCTTAAATTAATATGGGGAGTTGGACTGATGTTGGCCCCAGAAGTAAAGTAACCCCAAAGCCAAAGGGATCCACTTACCAGACAGATTCATCAAACAGTGTTAGTACCGAAGGGAATGTGGGGATTTCGACCCTGAAGTTTACTTTTGGATTGACAAAGCTTTAGAGCCACATTATACCTTATAGCATGACAGGACATACATGTAGTTTCATCATTGTATCTAATCAGCCAGCCAAAAAAAATGGATAGATTCCTAATGTGCGTAGTTGCAAAAGGAGGGAACAGATAACTTACAAGAAGTACAGAGAAGAGCAGTTTCCAATCTCTGCAGGAATTTGCCCACCAAGTAAATTTCCATCGAGTTTAAGAACCTCGAGGCCATCCGGATTGCACAAATCTCCTGGGATAGTCCCATATATTTTGTTATAGCTGAGATCCAATGCTTCCATAAACCTGAAATCACCAAACTCCGGAGGAATCCCTGTCTGAAGAAGATTCCCAGACAAATTCAAGTACCTCAAATTGAAGCACAGTGAGATCTGAATGGGTATTCCTCCATCCAACATGTTATTTGATAAATCCAATTCCTGCAGGAACTCATACAGATGATATGAACCAGAGGGTATATGCCCTGTGAGATTGTTTGAAGATAAGTCCACCTTCTCTAAACCCAACTGAAACAACTCCTTAGGAATGCTTCCCGAGAAAACATTGTTACTTAGATCTATAGAAGACAGATTGCTGCATCCGATTAGAGATCCGGGAATGGCTCGAGAGAGTCCATTGTTGGACATATTGAGGAACCTCAATGACTGCAACTGGCCGATCGAAGCCGGAAGGCTTCCATTGAATTCATTACTTGATATATCCATGTGTTCAATGCTAGTCAAATTACCAATCCAGGAAGGAAGAGTGCCTACCATCCTATTCTCTTGAATTTTCAGAGACACCAACGAATTCAAATCTTGAACAGATTGAGGCAGATTACCTGCAAACTTATTCTGACTGAAATCCATGTCTGTTAGGTGTGAACAGCCACCAATGTCATAAGGAAGAGGTCCTGAGAAACCATTGTTCTGTAAGTAAACTTTCCTCAGACTATGCAATCTCCCAATCCCCGCAGGGAGAATCCCAACAAAATTATTATAAGACAAATCCAATATTCTCAGATGGCCTAATGCCCAAATGGATCCTGATATAGAACCAGAAAGATTATTTGCAGATAGGTTCAATTCTGTCAATGATATGCACGTGGGCAATGATCGGGGAATGGGACCAGACAGCATATTGCCTGCTAATGATAAAAGCTTCAGAGATCCACCAAACAGCTGCTCAGGAATGGGTCCAGAAAATGCATTATTTGACAAATCCAGAAACCTTAAGAATTTTATATTGTCAGGAATTCTACCTGATAATTTATTATAGCTCATGTTCAAGAACTTCAGGCTTGCAATCTGTGCAACATCTGGGTTTAATTCACCTGAAAAATTGTTGTGAGCAACAGAAAATTTTCGCAAATACTCCAACCTTTCCAGGCCTCTTCCAATCTTCCCTGATAAACCCAAACCTTCAAGGACAATTTCTGTGACTCTGCCATTGCTGGGATCACATTTCACATACTTCCAGCTGCAAGGGCTGTCGTCATCCTCATTCCATGAATTCAATGCCATTTTGGGATCCTGTAAATCGACCTTGAATACAATCATGCCCAATATATCATCATTCACCTCAAGGCTGCTGCTAGCATTGACTTCATTGGTAAAAAACAACAGTACCCACAGTAGGCCGCAGAACAAATAACCTGAAAATGCCATGATACCAACACCCATGATTACCTTCTGCTGCTTCTCATATCTTGGTACTCATTGTTCATTATCCCGTCTTGCAGAGGTTGTGAAGTAGCGCTGACAGTGATCATATGGACTGTACTATTTGCTGCTTCTCACAGTTTGCCGATCATTGTTCATTAACCAAATCCTGCAGAGGCTGTTAAGTAGGTTTGACAGTGAACATATTTCTGTACTACTTCGCAGCAAAACAAATTCTTCATAACTAACTGCAACCACTTTCATGGAAGTGGGGTGGAAAAACGTCCAGTCAGGTGTTCATTGTGAATTAGACTGTCTGACGGCCATAGGATATGGATAAGTTATTGTATGGAAGCCTGTGAAATTTGATTTGAGTTTGCAAAATTCAAGGCTGATCATGCAGACTTTTCAATAATCATGAATTGAGGCAAGTTTTGATAACGGTGCTGATAATTGATATAATAAATAATAAAAAACTGTTATCTTAAGTGATCTATTGGATTTAATTGTCCACGAAAAACATTTCATAGACTTTTATGTAAAACAAATTCAAATATTCTTGATGATGGGATTTGATTTCATTTTAATATTATTTATGAAAGTGCGTTGATATGATTGATGGTATGTGTTCTGGTTAATTTCATATGTGTGATATTTATAATACAAAATCGTTAAGATGTTTTTTAAAAAGCTAATTATTATAATTGATGGTATGTGTTTTAAATAGCTAATTAATATAATTGATGGTATGTGTTGATTAATTTTATGGATGATATTTATTGAATAGAGAGTAATGATAATAAATCAATAATAAATAAATAAATAACTTATACGTATGTGACAACATTTTAAAAATTAAACTAAGGTAATCTATTTTAAATTTTAAATCTATCAAGTATCTAAAGAGTATTAAATTTCTTGAAGTGTAATTTTTGTATCATTTAATATGAAAAAAATAACATGAGATTAGATTAAAAAAAATTACATTTTAAGAAATTTCATCTTTCTGGATGTTATATAGATTTAAGTTGAAGATACATCTCTACTCATAACATAAAGATAATGATATTTTATAAGGTATTATGTAGATTAAATTTTTTGTTTATTAAAATGTTAGTTTGAAAATGCGAATTTTGAATTATTTTATAATAGTAATGTGGAACATACAAGACGTCATACAAGACACCAAGACATTATACAAGACACCACTAAAGATAGATCTTGATACCTTGAAATGATTTTTAATTTTGAGGTTTCATTTTACAATAATAATATTTTTAATTACATATTAATAGTGATATAAGATGGTATTATATGTTGTGAATAATCTTACATGCATATTATATTTGAAAAACAAACGGTATTTGGGTAATAATTTTTATACATAGATAGTATTGAATATATGTTGTGACTAATTTCACATACATAATAGTTGTGAGTGAAAGATGACATTAGCTAAATTATGTATGTGTTATTGCGATTTTTGTCTTAACATATTTAACTTAATGTATTTTAGAAATTAATGTCCACCAAAAATCCAAGTTGACTTATTATAGTGCAAAGAATACAATATGTAAAGACAACAAGGGGAAAGCCAAAGCACATCCAAAGAGCTACTTAAAAGAGAGAAAAATGACTTAAAAGAAGGAAAACAATGATTGTACAACACCAGTCTAACAAATTAGGGATCAATGAAGATGTTGAAGAAGAAGGAGGTTGCCTAATTGAGACCTGTTTCTCTGGAGAAGAACTTCTAACAATGAAGTCTACAAAAGAAATGTGTGATGAGTGTAAGGCCATGGGAGTTATTGGATGTATGATACCTTATGGTCTAGCATGTGAGCTTTAAAGTTGGCCATAACACCTCTTCCTACTAGTGTCATAAGGATGGAAGTACAAGGGAATCAACTTGGTGCATGTCGGTCTAGGCGTTGGCCTTTAGTAAGTTAGTTGACGAAGGTCAAACATCTCTCGAAGGAAGAGAGATAAGCATCTTTGGTCATCATTAGTCATGAGTGTCTAGAGAGAACTAAGTGAATTCTTGAAGAGATAAAAGAAAGTTCCTCTAATCTTGTAGCAGGGAGAGCATTTGTATACAAACTAGTCCTCTGTCTTAGTCTCCAAGGCATAAATTTGGAAAATATAATTCTCTTGAACAATATGGTGATTTTTCTTGATGAGAAGGTGGTGAAAGTAAACTTTGAATTGGGTGAGAGGGACCCTTAGGCTGCAAGGTAACTAGAGTCTTGTGTATCCCAAGGGTTGGATGAGCCCATCACTAGGCTAAGGATACAAGTTTGAATAGTGTGAAAGTTTGGAAGAAAGCAACTCTCTAGGGTTAGACCATGTGGAGTGAAGGTAGGCTTTGTAAATCTCACTATGAATACCTTATTTATCTCTCCCTTTGAGATATCGAGACCATCCACTTAAAATAAATGGGGGGGGGTGCTTTGTTAATATCAAGGTTAATGAAGTGAAGCAATGAAGAGGTTCTTGCATACTAGCATGAATCAATTTCACATTCTCTGTGTTGCATAGAGAACTTATGAACAAGATATGGATATCTAAGAAGACCACTATGTGAGTTGCCCATCTATTTGATCCTTTATATCATCATCACCATATGAAATATTACTGAAGCAATGAGTGGTGATGTGCCAAATTCTATAAGATTGACATCATGAGGTACTAATCTCTTGGTACACAATGTTTGGAGAACATCATGACAAGCACTCTCACTATCCAATTTTGGCGAAATCCTCGAAGGTATGGTCCCCAAACCTCATACCCATATAAAAAATAAGTATAATCAATTAGTGAAAGAGTTAAATCTTCAATCAAGTGATAATGAAAACATTGTTTTTCAAAGATAGTAAAAATCTTACATCTCTTATTCACTTTATCCTCTACTATTAGATATATCATAACCCACTTAGAAAGATGCTTTATACATCATAAATTGCATGAAAAAGATGTTGATGTAAAATTTTAATAAGAAAACAATACATTTAAAATTTATTTTAACCACAAATTGAATAAGTATCAAAACATTTAAAAAAAATAAAGTTTTTTAATACTTAATCTTATTTATTTATTTTCATTTAAAATTTATTTTAACCACAAATTGAATAAGCCTTAAAAACATTTAAAAAAAATGAAGTTTCTTAATACTTAGTCTTATTTATTTATTTTGTTGGTTTTTTTTTATGTTTTTTTAATTAATTTTATTGAAATATATAAAATTGAGATAAGATTTCATTTACTTTGAGTTATAAAGTAATTCATTTTTTTAATACAAAATTTAAGATTATTATTATTTTAATAAATTTTTTTTTTTAAGTAAGAAAATATATTATATCAGGAACCTGTCATAGGCAAAAAGAGTGTTACAAGACAGAGTAGTTGGTCTGCTGAGAATTCCAGGCTGCCCCAACAGAGGGGAAACCAGCCTGGTCAACAACCTAATCAGTTTGAAAAGAGTAACAAGCATGCAGTAAAAAGTCTAAAAACAAAATAGATCTCTAGCTGGAACATCAGACATATAACAAGTATTTCTAAACCATCAGACATTAGACACTTGGTGCGTAACCTGGCCAGGTGGCGTTAAGGTCGTCTGTCCAGGGTTCCTCCTCCATAATTGCCATCCCATCGCCCCAGTACACCTCGAGCTTCTCCTGCTTCCTGTCACCACGGTTGTGCTGCGCCATATATTGCTCAGTCTCCATGGCATTACCCGTTTCCGGCGAAGGTGGAGTTGTTGCCCCCTTCATCGTTATGTCTTCAGCTATGGTGGGTGTGCTCTGTGTCTGTGGCGAGGTCGTATGTTCCTTTGCCCCGTCGAGGTCGCAGGCTCCCTTGTGCTCTATGTCTGTGGCGATGTCTGCATCAGGTGCCTTCTCGGAGGTGGCAGCTGCCGGGGTCGAGAGGAAGGCCTCGTACAGCGAGGAGAGGAGCTGGAGGAAGAGGGTGGCCTTCTCATTCGATAGCTGCAGCCTGAACTGCAGGTCCTCAATGCCCTGTCTTAGCTCGAAAACAAGGCCGTAAAGATTGGCCAATTTATCCTTAACCAAATCACTCGTAGCTACGTCAACAGAGGGTGTTCCAGCGCTTGCAGAGTCCCGCCTCGGAGGTGGTGGCACTGCATCTAAGGTGCGAGGGAGAGCCAAGGACTGAAAGGAATACTGTGCTATTCCTGGAGGAGCCAAGAGGAAAGGCAGCGAAGAACAAGGCGACCGTAAAATCAGGTCCGTAAGACTGAAGCTTGCATTTGACTGAGTCGGAGGAGTGTGGCTAGGCTCCGCCTCTGGGGAGGGACGGCTTGGTGCAGGGGGAGACTCATCACACAGAGAAAGAGAAGGGCGTCGAGGTCTCCACGGAGAGCCCCGCCGTGGTTTTCCTCTTAGGCGCCGCTTATGCTTAGGCATCGTGGACACGCAGAGATGGCCGCGGCTGGGGGCCTCCAAGGACCAGTCTGCGCCCTCAAAAGGTGGCCATGGACGCGGGGAGAGGAACTCAACTAACCAACAGCAAAAACCAAAATCAAACAGAATAACAATGGGAACAATCGCCCTTGCCATGGTATAACGCGGAGGTCGAGGGCAGTAATAACACCTTCCCATCGACATTAATCAGCATTAATAATCCTAGAGGGTGGCGGACGAAGGCACAGGCCCGTCACGTGGCTCCGTGCCTCGTTGGCACCCACCTTGCGTCTGCCTGCGCCAATTAGCCGTCATTGACACCCCATCCGGGGATATTATTATTTTAATATTGATAATTAATTAAAATAAAATTAAAAATTTTAAAGTGTAAATAAACTAATTATTTTATAAATTTAATTTATAAATATTATTAAAATATTTTTTTATTAAAAATAAAATATTAATATAAAACAAAATCTTAACATAAAAATATATAATAATTTTTTTTATAACATCACATAAATCAATATTTTTGACATTACACTTTAAAACAAAATAATAATAATATTAATAACATATAATTCATAACCTCTTCCATCATAATTTTGCTTTCACAACTTTTCAATTATAAAGTCACATGAAATCACAAGTACCTTATCAAAGATCTTCAATTCTTTTATAAAGTGACTTGAAATCACATTCTTACAAATAAGTACCTTATCAAAGGTCACAATTTAATCTTTTCAACGAGTAGTTTAAGATGTATATCTCTCTGTACGAGATTTGAAGTTGCCATGCATATATCTATTGATCAAACCAAACCCTATGCAGTGGGAACATTTCCATTTCCATTCTTCTTGATGTTGACATGGCGTCCATATATATTGACCATATTAAATATTTGTGTACCCAATTTTTTAAATTATTTAATATAATATAAACAAATAATTAATAATTTGTAATGAGGTTGATTAAAATAATAATTTAAAAAAATAAATAAATTTAAATTTCATGATATTTTATATTTAAATAATTATATTTATACTATTTAAATAATATCAAAATAATTATATTTATAATATTTAAATAATATCAAAATAATTATATTTAAAAATAAAAATAAAATTTAAATAACATGATATTTTATATATTAAATTAAAATTAAAAAAAAAAAATTAAAAAATAAAATAAAAATAAAAATAAAATTTTTAATATTTTGTAATGCATAAACCAAAAAACCGTGACAATATTTAAAAATAGTTGAACATTGGATCATTTCAAAGAAAACATAAGAAAAAACAAAACTTATTTTTCTCATTTATTAAACTGACTACTAGATAAATGGATCATTTCAAAGAAAACATAAGAAAAAACAAAACTTATTTTTCTGTTTTATTAAACTTCTGTTTTATTAAACTGACTACTAGATAAATCCAAAAAACAAAAAAACAAATATTTTTTATTTTTTTATTTTTTTTATGAAAATGTATCAAAATGTAAATTTTTTTTGATGATTTAAGATGGATTTAAGTTAGTTATAATTTCATTTAATTTTCAATTTTTTTAGATACACAATTTTTGATATTTGAATTAGTTATAATTTTAGTGAGTTCAATGAAAGTCAAAAAATATTTTAAAATATAATTTTGATTAATAATAATAATAATAATCATTTAGTTTTAAAATTTCCTTGAAATCAAATATTAAATTGATGTATGAGATCCCCTAGCCATTATACTCGTATATAAAAAAAAATTGAAATTTTTTTTATAACAATTTTTATTTTTTATTTTTTTTCAACATGGTTCACTACACCATTGAAATTGAACGGCTAGACCCAATTAACAACAATTTTTATATTAAATATACATATAAAACTCTCTCTTTCATAAATACAAAGATATTTTGATCTTCATTATTATTTATATTTGGCTCACATATAGTAATATTATTATTATTTATCGGAAGTATTATATATATTTTTCTATTTATCTTTTAATCTGATTTATTTGTTTAAAAAAACTTCTTCTTATAACAACTTTTATATTAAGAACACATGTCAAAACCCTCTCTTTCATAAATATAAGGATATTTTTATTTTCATTAGTATTTATATTTGGCTCACATATAATAATAATATTATTATTTGTTAAAAGTATTATAGATATTTTCAAGTCAACATATATATGACATCCTAAGCTTTATTCATGTGATAGTATTTCTATCAACATCTCTTTTTTTTTTCCACGGAAAAAAGCATAATTTTATTTATCCAAAGAGAACTAAATTACATTTTGTAGGTGCCTTAAACACACACATCCATGAACAGGATGATCAAAACCCATTAGGGTCTAAAAAAAATCCCAGCAGAAAACTGAACAAAAAATATATGATCAATGAACTAAAACACAACCCCAAGAACTACAGGACAACGTCCAAACCCCATGAACATCACTGTACCAAACCAATAGTGCAAAACAAACCCCTAGAACCAGTTATGAAAGAGCAGTGGAAGAAAACCCCCATAAGATCACCAAGAGCCAGATGGACCAGGTTAGAGCGGTATGCACACCTCTATTACCAAGAACCAAAGAGGGCAACACCACCAGAAGCAAGCCCCGCTACCAAAGACGACAAAGTTTCCCACACCTCCACGAAGCCAAAGGAAGAGAGATCAACAACACACGATCCACTCACCAATGGAAAAGGAAGAGCAACAACGCCACCAGGAACAAAATAAGCCCCAACACTCAACACTTATGGCTCTGGAGGAAAAGATTCAAAACCCTGAATCCCAACCTCAAAGGTATTGTAACACGACACCAACACCCAAGCAACACAGGATCCGAGACTCTGAACATACATCAAACCCTGAACATAATGGCAACAGAAGGAGAGAGAAATAGGGACGACCCACAACCACAACCAAGGAGAGAAACACACCAAAAGAATAGCACCTGGGACGAGAAACAAAACCACCTAGTAAAGAAACATACTGAAGATAAGAACGCAAAACACAACGCATAATCCAAGCAGAGAATGGGCGATCTGTGAGAACAACACTAGATCTAAGGAGAAGAAGCTCCACATGCATCCCATACTCACAAAAGAAGAGTCCACAGACATTAGAAACAAAACGACAAACAAAAGAACCACCAACACCCCATCAGAAGCAGGACGATCCATATAAGATCCACACAGAGATCACCAGCGCATGAGAAAAGGGGAGAACATCGACCATCCCCATATTCAAACACCAGACGAGAAACAAAGAGCCTACATAGGCGGATGCAAAACATGCAGCGAGAAAATGAGACTATAGCTAAGGTTTCCCTAGCCGCTTCATTCATAACCCCCTTCTCTTTCAACATCTCTATTATACATAGTTGTAGATTTTGCTTCCTTTGAATCAATCACATTTCCTTTATTTTTTTAAATAATTTTGAAAAAAAAACATAAATTAGATAGTTAAAATTGGTAAAAATCAATTCCATATATTTTATTAGATAATACAAATCACTTATTAACATTTGAAGCTCTTACAATTTTTAATCAAGATTAAGTTAATTTTTTTTTTTTTTTTAAATAAAAAGACAAGGAACTACAATCTTTATTGAGACTTAAGTTTGAATTATTTTTTTAAGAAAATGTAGCTCTTACAATTTCTAATGAGTTTATAAGTTAATTTAATTTTTTCAAAGAAATTAAAAATACAAGGAACTATAATTTTTATTGGGATTTAAGTTTGAATTCTTTTTTAGAGAAAATGTACATAAAACCTTTTCAATACTTTCTCATGATTTATAGTAGCTTTAGGGGAATCAAGAGAGGCAAACTCTTCCAATACTTTCCCATGATTCAAGGTAGCCTTGGGAGAATAAGAGAGTCAAACCCCCGACTGACCAACAAAAAGCATGATAAACTCACATTTGACTCTAGACCAATTGAAATTGAAATTTGAATTTTTATGAAACAATCAAATCAATTAAAAAATCATAAAAACATAGAAAACAAGTTAAATATCTTATCTTAAATCTATTATAATTTTTATTTATTTTTAAATAAATCCTAGTTTTTTTCATATTTAAGTTTGAATTTTGATAAAACAATCAAATCAGTTAAACAATTATAACAACATAAAAAACAGGTCAATTTAAATATTTTATGATTAATTTTTTTGGATGTAAATTGTGTACAAGTTCATGAAACTTCCAACTTTTTAAATAAACACTCCACGAATCATCAAAAACAAGTAACATTGTAAAATGAATAATATATAATCTATTAATTATTGAATAACTGAAAACATATATGTTACAAAGCAAGATTTAAATTCAATTTAAATTCAATAGAAAAATATTCTAAGTTTTTTTCATAACCACTCAGTTTTTTTCATATATATATATTTTAAATAAAAACAAATTAATGTGATTGTACTAACTTCTCACAGACCAACATTCTTCCATACCATAATCCAACCTACCAAATTTGAAATATTTTTATGAGAATTATAAAATTATATTGGGCACTCACTCCATAGACAAAACAGACCCTTGCAGGTACAATAATGAGATAGGTAGCATGAAGTCACAGAGGGGACGATGTACCACATGGAATATGGTGCCATGGGGTCCATTGTTCACATGATTTATTTTGACAATACAGATAACGTTCACGGGATCTCACCACCTTTTGCGGTGGTCTCTGGCCCACTTGCCTTATTCCTTTTCGTTTTATACAGACAAGTAGCTCGTGACACCCATTCAGATTCAAATTATTTTAATTTAAACTTCTTTCAGTGTCTCAACGTTTGTCTTTTTAGAAAGTGCTTTCACATTCAAATTACTTCAATATGATCTCCTAACTCATTCTAGTACCCTAGTACCCCACTCTTTGAGGATGTAAAAAAAAATCCCCTAAGTTTTTATTTTCTTAAATTTGTTTTAAAATTATTAATTTAATTTAGTAATAATAAAAAGTATTGTTTTCATTGTTAATTTAATAAGAGAAATTAAAGTTTCATCATAATCTATATTAAGTTTTTTTTGGTTAAATTGGTTTTAAAATTATTAATTTAATTTAATAATAATAAAAAGTATTGTTTTAATTTAATAAGAGAAATTAAAGTTTCATCCTAATCTATATTTTAAAGTTTTATTGGATGTTAATCATATCAATCATTATAATGAAATAATATTTTTATCGAATTTTAAATCAATTTAAATTATTAAAAATTTAATTAAAAATATAAATTAAAAAACTTCAATCTTTTATATTATTTAATTGTATAAAAAATAATTAAATAATTTTTGTATGAAAATAGTATTTCCAAATAAAATCTTAATAAATGACTTAACACTATAATAATTTTTGTAGTTTTTTTGGATTTCTTTGTCGTTTAAATTATTTTTTGACTTCTTCAAAGGGTTGAGCATTTGGACATCTGAAATGAGGTGAGTCACTTTTTACTATAATTCAATTTTAATTTTACATAAAGAGATTTAAATATATTTTATTTATTTATTTATTTAAAGTTTCAGAAGTAAAAGTTGATTTGAGAGATAAAGTCAATCCATAATAATAATTGTTACATCTTTTTTCTCTTCTTTTCAATATGAACACTCCACCACCTATCCCAAAAACTCACCCTAACAATGGGAGCCCCCCCCAAATCACCCTAGAGATCCTTTACGATTATATGGAATCAGTAGGAAAAAAAAGAGAAGAGAGAGATGCCAAAATCCAAATAGAGTTAGAAACATTAGAAAAAAGGAGTGAAGAAAGAGATGTAAAACTCAAAATAGAGCTAGAGGCAATGATTCATAAAAAAATTAAAGATACCATTCAAACTCAAATAGAGGATAGATTCTTAGGGTTCAAGAGTGAATTGCAAACAATGAAGGATAGAATTCAAGAAATGGAAAAACATAAACAATCAACCCAAGAAGGAGGGGTTGAAGAAAATCACAACTTGAGAGATAGGATTAAAGAGCTCGAAGAAAAACTAACCAACAATTTGACCCTCAGTAATATGGAAAACAAATTGGATATCAAACCCATCAAAGAGGAAATGAATAAGCTAATCGAATTGGACCATGAGCGTAACAAAAGAGCCTTGAACCTCATAATTTTTGGTAT
>ML789600.1:204203-226610 GCA_009831015.1 Picea engelmannii | reverse complement strand
GCTAAGATAAGAACAAATTCTCACGAGCTCCATAGTGAAACTGGGCGTTGGTCAATTCCTAAAACGCCATGGGATGAAAGAGTGTGTCACCTTTGTGACACTAATAAGGTTGAATATGAAAAATAGTTTCTCTTAGATTGTCCAGCCTATACCCATATTAGATCTCATTTTGAAAATATTGATCACACTACCAACCTTCCTAACCTCTTAACTCAACGAAAGTATGGTGATCTTGGAAAGCTTCTCTCAATGCTTTTCGAGTACATAAACAAAATTCTAAAGAATCACAAGTAATCACTTACCCTCTTAAGGTCCGATAGACCAATTAGGTCTTAGTGGACATTAATCATCATCATAATCATAAAATCTTAATAAATTATTCAACACTATAAATTTTAAGAATAAATCAAAACCTTATTAACAATATCTATTTTATACAAGTTGAGTAATAGCGATAGGATAACACAACCACTTGTCACGAAATATATCTTGTTTTTTTATTTTCTTAAATTTATTTTAAAATAAGTAATTTAATTTAGTAATAATAAAACTGTCTTGTTTTCAGTGTTAATTTAATAAAAGAAATTAAAGTTTCATCATAAATTATATTTTAAAGTTTTAGTAGACGTTGACCATATCATCATTATCATAATGGAAAATAACTTTTAATTACTTTTAAATAAATTTAAATTATTAAAAATTTAATTGAAAATACAAATTAAAAAAACCCATTATATATATATATATATATATATATATATATATATATATATAAAGTATTTTAAAATAAAATTTTAATAAATTACTTTAACACTATAAATTTTATCAATAAATCAAAACCTTATTTTTTTTTCCACGGAAAAAAAGGTTAATTTTATTCATCTGAAGAGACAAAATTACATTTTGTAGGTGCTTTTAAGCACATTCATCTGTGTAAACATATGATCAAGGCTGCTGTCAGTAGAAAGAACACATCAGTATAAGTCCCTAAGTCTCACAAAAAACACTCAGAAGATTACAACAACTATAAACTAATCATGAAAGCTAAACAACATCAGAAGAACTTGTCCATCAGGAACCGACTGAACAAAACTCTGATATATAATTCAGGAACATAACCAAACATTAGATAGATATAAAACACAAATAATAAAATAATGAATATGATGATGATTTGATGACTCAACCTACTGTTGTTATGGGAGAGTCATATCATCTATGAAAGGCCTGTGGTAGTACTCAAAAACCTCTTCCCCCACTACTTTAGTGATGTGCCATTCCCCAAAGGGAAGATGAGTCCCTGCTTTTGATAACGTGTCTGCTAGCTGGTTTCGTTCCCTATAAACATGTTTGAGTGAAGAAGAATCAAATGAGTCCAGAAACCTGAATATCTCCTCCAAAATAGACATAAACAATATATTATGACAGATTTGAGCTTTCCGAGACCAATTAATAACATTCATGGAATCTCCAAACAATTGAATCGATCAGACCCCCTTTCCTTGACAAATTGAAGGAGAAGTTTTAAATCCATGACTTCGGAAAAGTTTTTGGTGCCCTACCCCAGTCCCATTTTAAGTGTGTAGGAGTGAACGATCGAGAGAAATAGGACAACACCCCCACCACATTGTTGATTTTCATTTTGAGAGGTGCCATCAAAGTAAGCCCAAGGCTTGGATCTGTCGATGAGCTCAGGCTGAATAATGAGGATGGAAGGAAGGTTGTTTTCTTAAGGGAAGTGGGAGATAATCAAGAAAATCAAAACCTTATTAACAAGTCAATTGATTTATTAAAAAATATGCAAGTTGGGGTGTCTATTTTATATAAGTTTAACAAGTCAATTGATGTATTAAAAAATATGCAAGTTGGGGTTTCTGTTTTATACAAGTTGGGTGATCTATTAAAAAATATGCGAGTTGGGGTGTCTATTTTATAGAAGTTGGGCGTCTCAAAGCTTATACTTTTAGTTTTATGGTATTAATGTACTAGGATTTATTATTTCTTCTTTTTTTATGAAATGGAATCTCTGAGTTTATATTAACTATGAGAGTTTATATTAACTATGAAACCATTTCAAAATTGTCTTTTCATGGAAAACATTATCCTTCTCTGCCACACAATGAATCAACATGGATTTAACATCTCATTGTTGTTTATGAGTTGTTTAGGTGAACTTATACTAAGTATGAAACCATTACAAAATTGCTTTTTTATTGGAAGCATCATCCTCCTTTGCTACATCATGGATTTCACTATCTTTTTGTTGTTTATGAGTTGTTTAGGTGAACTTATATTAACTATGAAACCATTATAAAATTGTCTTTTCATTGGAAGCATTATCCTCATTTGCCACACAATGAATCAACATGGATTTAACATATTTTTGTTGTTTATGAGTTGTTTAGGTGAACATATATTAGAATCACTACAAAATTGCCTTTTTCATGGGAAACATCAATCATATGCCACACAAAGAATCAACATGGCCATAGGGATTATCAATTGACAATCTTGTGCCATATGGAATGAATGCATGGGTCTTCACTCAATGAGCTTGTGACATAACACGTGCATTCATGAGATATTAAAGAATACCCCTAGTTGCACTAAATATTAATAAATACCTTCCAAAATCCTTTTATTGAAATTCCATCCCAATACACATTTTCAATAAAAAAAAATATTCCTATTTTTACTACATAACCTTATAACCTCTAATACCTATAAACCCTCCTTACACTACATCCCCAAATATTTATAATACATAAAAATTTAATTTTTCACAATTTTAAACTTTATAAATAAACATAATAAGATATTAAGATATTAGTAAAAAATAAAGCCCTCATGAATAAATGACATACTTTATCTCATCATTATTCTACTATATACTTATTTATATGCTTATTAATTGATATATATTTTAAAAATATAAAGAATAACTCACATAAAGAAAAGTTATTTAAAAAATATCTAGAATGAATCTCATGTATGTATATATAGACAGAAGGAAAAACTCAATATCTGGTTATTCTACATGTTTCATTTAGATGGTATCTTAACAACTTTGTTTTATCTCATAAACTATTGAGAAGAAAACATCATCTAACATATTTTCTATCCATTTAAATTAATTGATTTATTAAAAAATCTGCAAGGTGTCTATTTTATACAAGTTGGGTGTCTTAAAGCTTATACTTTTACTTTTAGTAATATTTACTATTTCTTTGTTGTTTATGAGATGGAACTTGAAAATTTATACTAACTATGAAACTATTACAAAAATGTCTTTTCATTGGAAACATCCTCCTCTTATGCCATACAATGAAACAACATGGATTTAACATCTCTTTGTTGTTTATGAGTAGTTTAGGTCAGCATATACTAACTATGAGACTATTGCAAAGTTGTCTTTTCATTGAAAGAATCCTCTTTTGCCATACAATAAATCAACATGGATTTAACATCTTTTTGTTGTTTATGAGTTGCTTAAGTGAATTATATTAACTATGAAACCATTACAAAATTTCATTTTCATTAGAATCATCTTCCTCCGTCACACAATGAATCAACATGGATTTAACATCTCTTTGTTGTTTATAAGTTGTTTAGGTGAACTTATACTAGAATCACTACAAAATTGTCTTTTTCATAGGAAACATCAATCTTATGTCACACAATGAATCAACATGGCCAGAGGGATTATCAATTGACAATATTGTTCCATGTAGAATGAATGCATGGGTCTTCACTCAATGAACTTGTGACATAGCAGATGCATTCATGGGATATCAAAGAATACCCCTAGTTGCACTAAATATTGATAAATACCTCCCAAAATCCTTTTGTTAAACTTCTCTCCTAATAAGTTTTTTCAATAAAAAACTCCCTATTTTTATTAGATAGCCCTTTTTATAATCTCCAATACCTATAAACCCTCTTACACTACATCTCCCAATATCTATAATATGTTGACTTAATTTTTCACAATTTTAAACTTCCTTTATAAATAAACATGATAAAATATTGATAAATAAAATAAAACTCTGTGAATAAATCACATATTTTATCTCATCATTATCCTTTGTTATATACTTATTAATTGATATATTTAAAAAATATAAAAATGAATTCTCATATATATACACATAAGGAAAAGTTATTTGAAAAAATATCTAGAATGAATATCATGAATATCACGTGTATAGACACCAGGAAAAGCTCACTATTTGGTAGCATAAATATTTATGCTACATGTTTAACTTGGATAGTGTCTTAACAACTTGGTTTTATCTCATAAAATGTTGAGAAGAAAACATCATTTAATATAATATATTGTTTAATCATTTAAATCAATCAATTGATTTATTCAAAAATATGCAAGTTGGGTTGTTTATTTTATAGAAGTTGGAATGTCTATTATATACAAGTTGGGTCATTTATTAAAAAAATATGCAAGTTGGAGGTCTATTTTATACTAGTTGGAGTGTCTATTTTATACAAGTGGAGTGATTTATTCAAAAATATGCAAAATTGGGTGTCTCAAAGATTATACTTTTAATATGATTTATTATTTCTTTGTTGTTTATGATGTTGTTTATGATGGAAATTAAAAGTTTATATCAACTATGAAATCATTATAAAATTGTCATCATTCTCTTTTCCTCTATACACAATGAATCAATATGGATTTAACATATCTTTGTTGTTTATGAATTGTTTAGGAGAACTTATACTAACTATGAAACCATTACACCATTTCCTTTTCATTGGAAACATCCTCCTCCTTTGCTACATAAATATACAACATAGATTTAACATCTTTTTGTTGTTTATGGGTTGTTTAAGTGAATTATATTAACTATCAAACCATTACAAAATTTCAATTTCATTAGAAGCATCCTCTTCCTATGTTACACAATGAATCAACATGGATTTAACATCTATTTGTTCTTTATAAGTTGTTTAGGTGAACTTATACTAGAATCACTGCACAATTGTCTTTTTCATGTGAAGCATCAATCCTATGTCATACAATGAATTAACATGGCCATAGGGATTACCAATTGACAATATTGTGCCACGTGGAATGAATACATGTGGCCTTCACTCAATGAACCTCTAATATAACACGTGCATTCACATGATATTAAAGAATACCTTTAATTTCACAAAATATTGATAAATATCTCCCAAAACTATTTTGCTGAACTTCCTTCCCAATACATCTCTTAAATAAATAAAAAAATCTCTATTCTTACAAAATACCTTTTTTATAACTTCCAATACCTATAAACCCCTCTTACACTACATCCTCCAATCTCTATAATATATTGACTTAATTTTTCACAATTTCAAAACTTTTTTTTATAAATAAACATGATAAGATATTACAAACAAAGTAAATCCCTGTAAATAAATAACATATTTTATCCATCATTATCTTTAACTATATAATTATTGATTAATATATCTTTTAAAAATATAAAAATAAATTCTCATATAGACACATAAGGAAAAGTTATTTGAAAAAATATCTAAAATGAATCTTAGACACAAGGAAAAATGCTCGCTATTTGGTAGCAAATAGCAAAGTTATGTTGCATGTTTGATTTGGATGGTATCTTAACAAGTTTGTTTTATCTAATAAACTATTGAAAAGAAAATATATTGTATAACAATTTAAATCAATTGTTTGGTTGTTTTATCTCATAAACTATTGAGAAGAAAACATATTGTCTAACAATTTAAATCAATTGTTTGGTGTTTTAATTCTTAGCATATTAATACAATCACATTAAAATTTATATATATATATATATAATATTTTATTATAAATAATTTAATATTTTTATTAAATTATAAAAATATAATTTATTAATAATTAATAATGGTTTCTTGGATGGGGTGTTAACATGATATGATGGACGCAACTTAGTTTAGGGTCACATATCAACAGGTGGCATTCTAACATCACGTACACCCTCACAACCTCACTGGCATGCAAATGATCCACCGTCACCTTTCCTCCCACACTCGAACCATGCCGCTCACATGAATCAGAAACTGCAACTCTTTATGGCAAAGTGCAACGAGACCTCCCGGTCACCTTAGCCCCAACCGACCGTGTTATCAACCCCTTTGTCTATTTTGTTGGCTCATTTCCCTCAAAGCGACCTCCCCTGGAATCATTCCATTCTCTGCTCTGCTCTCCAGCTCTGGTGTGCTTCCTCCATTCGCGTTTTGGAGCTCTCTGGTGCTTACCCTCCATTCTGGAGCTTTCTGGTGCGAACCCTCCATTCCTACATGCCACGACCCAGGGGCAGACCAAGGCGTGGAGTAGCTTGGTACCAAACCCGGGGAAGGAAACCACCCCCCTCTTTTCAATTGTGCGAAGCCTTGAGCTGTTTCCCCCCATTGTAATTCGATTTCTCCCCCTTCGCTGGCCCCCATGGATGTTCACCCACATGAAGAAGGTTTTCCCCCTCCTCTCACCCATTTAGTCATCCCCTCTCCTTCTAAACCACCCATTGATCCAGTTACTGGCCTCTCCCCCCTCTTGAACCCCTACGAATGTAGGGTCGAGTGGTTTGATCTCTTGGGCAATTTGCTTGGTTATGCGCCACCTCCCCCCTCTCCCCCACGACGTCCCTCCTTTCCACCACCCCCCCCTGATCCCTCCCCCATAGTTTCTCATTCCTCCCCTCTCCTGGGCTCATCTTTCTCCTCACCGCCATTCTCCTTTTAATAGCAGGGACGATGAGCGAGCTGAGCTCATGACCACTCTGAGCATCATTAAAAAATATCTGGAGGACATCATTAAAGTTCAGACCAGGGAAGACGACTGGTGGCGTCGAGTGGATAATGTGATGGCGTTTCTTCAAGACCTTTGAAGAGCCATGGCAGACCGAGAGAAAGGAAAAGCACAGGTCTACGCCGAGCCGCGTCTAGGTCCAGGCTACTAATTCCTTCCCATGCTCTTTTTCTCTTACTGTCATCATTTTGGCCCTACCTGGCATAGTAAAATTCTTTCCCTCATACACATGACATTTGTCCCTTTGATAAATCTGGCCCTACGTGGCCATGTAGCTAAGTTTATTTCTATGTACCGGACTTCGGACAATGGTGGTTTCTCGAATGGGCACCGTTACCTCTTTTTGAACTGGGACACCTGACAAAGGTGGTTTCCCAACAAGGCACTAATTCCAGGTAGTTAGCCAACTTTCAGACATATGTATTTTTTGACCAGGAATCAATACACACTCTAAATTACAAAAAAAATAAAATAATTAATAATGGTTAAAAAAATTAAATTGTTATTTAAAAAATAATTAGATATTTAATTTTTAAGTAAATATACATTATTAATATTTTTCTAACATATTAGATATGTTTAACTTTTATATTTTTTTCAAAAGAAAAAATATAGGTATTTTTATTATCAAAAAAGGAAAACAAAATATATAATCCTTAATCCTTTTTTTTTGTAAGTGAGTTTAAGAGCATGTATTATTAAAAGAGGGTTATGGTACAAAAAAGGGGAACTCCTTGGTTTGCCAAAAAGGAAACTAGGTCAGAGGTTCTCGAGTTGCGATTTCTGAAAAAGGAAAGGGGTATGACTGGAATGCCACCATGGGAAAGCAACTCAGTCCTACCATATCTAGTTTTTGACAAGATAATCACAACAAACATGAAAAAGAAAAACATAGAATAAGCAGACATAGGATTGACTCGACTGAATTGCCAATAGACTAATGAGACACTAGTCCAGGATAATGATATGTTTCGTTCCTTCATCAGCCTAGACCTTGTTCTCCTCCTTTTGGGAAATCGTACGAGTCTTTCTGATGTGTGTTGGCGCTCCAGTCCCGTCGACTGGCATGATGTCCATGTGATGGACGTAGCGTAGGTAGAGGTGGAATTGAGCAACCAACCACTCCATCTTGGCTTTCTGGTCCTTCTCGACCTTAGTTAGCAGTTTGGTAATGGTTTCCAAACTACTGAGGCATTTCAGGATTTCATTCAACAATTTCGTGTGTTCCTTGTTGTTCCCCCGTCTGGCGTCCTCCCTTTCCAAACTCACTTTGCCAATCAACATCTTTGTTTTCCACGCCATCTCCACCATTTTTTGGTAGAGGGTTTCCTGGTTTTGTGGCTCCTGGGTCAGTTACCCAGTTCGTTTCCTGAGTTAGAGCATCCCATGTTTTTCCCTTGCGATTTTCTTTGATTTCCTTTTCCAAACAGGTAATGGTCACCTTTCCTTTCAATGCAACCAGGGTATGAAATGTGCCATCTGCATCTTTTTCCGCCTGCTCCATCCTTGAAACTTCCGAGGATTGTTCTGAGTTCCCTTCCCCAGGGGGTTTCTTTTGCTGTGCGTTCACTTCATTCACACCATCCCATCTGGCCTATGGCAACTCCTTTGCTGGATTCTCAACTTGTTTCCTTCCCTTGTGTCTGTGGTGACTCTTGTAGTTGCGCTCTTCTGTTTACATCTATTTCTGTTGTTTCTTCTCTTATTTAAATTTCCCTGCTACGGGCTCATTCTTCCAATCATGGTATGCCCGTAGAGGTGAACCTTCCCATCCTTTTTCCTCGTCACGGTACGTATAATCATGATGACTCCACCGTTATCCCTGTACGGTCCCTTGGCCCTGCTCGTTTGATATCCTATGGAGATACTCCCCGTACCTGGTCTTTGGCGTGGTGGGTCAATACTGGTCCATGTCAATCCCTCTTGCCTTACGTCATTCACTGTCTACTATTTGCCGTCGATAATTTCCCATGGTCTTTCCCTACAAATCTTACTGTTGACACGACCTTGTTTCCGTACCCTCACCTGTTGTATAATCTGATCCTGCATTGTGATTGGTGGATGAGTGTTGGGCAGTCATATCCTACCTAGGTCCTTCGTGCCTTCCGCTAGCCTCCTCAATGTGACCTTACTTGCTTGAGTTGCTGTCACGATCTTTTGTCGCTAGTTGGAGGCAATCCATTCTGAATTGTCCTTTCGGGATGTTGATCCAGGTAGTATCTATCTCCGGTCCTTCCTTGCTAACCCAATTGTTGGCCCTGGGTTATGGAAGGAAGCGAAGAATGAGGAAGAAAAGGTAAAAAGCAAGCTTCGTGGGAGACATAGTGGCTGTCACTGGGTCGAAGTGAAAAAAAGAATAAAGAAGATGGAGCGAAGTGCGGAAAAGAAAGCCGTTGGATGAGGAGATCGAGGATGACAGATCAACAAAGAGGATGGACCAAGGATGACTCAAGAAGTGGAAAAAGCCAGCATTAGATGCCTTGGAGCACCGTGACACGGAGAAGGAAAGACATGCTGGCGAAGCTTGGAAAGAATGGGTCAAGTTGACCTAGGGTTGTAGACACCTAGGGTTTTGGTAATTAGGGTTTTTGACACCTAGGTTTCAACCTAAGGCTGTCGGTGAGGGATTGTAATGTATAAATAGAGGTCAAGAGGACCTAGGTTGGTTCGGTACTATGGTTGGACCTTGTTGTCAATTATTGTTCATTGGGAGAATATTGTATTAAGGGTGAGAGAAGTGTTGAGAGAGAGAGCCTTCTGGTATTGTAATATCTTTGGCTGGGTGCGAAGATCAAGTTCTGCAGCTAGGTGCCCAGGAAGGGAGAGAGGAAGAGAGATGGAGAAGAGAGGATCTGTTGGCCAAGAGTGCAGATTAGAACTATAAGATTTATCTTAATATATCATAAGCATAGTTCTGTGGACGTATCCCTAGAGAGAGGGTGAACCATGTATATCTATTGTTGTGTGTGTGATTGATGCTTTGAGCTTTGATGATGTTATATTGTTATCTGCATTATTGTATTAGATCAGATCTATAGCTGTGAAGGATAGATCTATCTAGTTGAATGATAGATGCATGTTATGTTACTGTTGTAATAAGAACCACTTGATATTCCCTTGGTTGTAGACATCTTTGTCTTGCAACCCCCTCATAGCTGCTTCGGGTGAGACTGCATCTGCTTCGCAGGTGCTGCCGAAAGGGCCAGTAGCTAGGGCTTGTTGGTGCGCTCTTGGAGATGAACCCTGGGTCTGCCCATGTGCCAACAAATGGTTCCGTTGCCGAGACTTGAATATTTTTAAGGGGATGTCAAGGTGGTTCCCTTCGAAGACAGAGATTTAGAAGTGGGTAGAGGATCAAGAGAAGGACTTCGATGAAGCCCAGAACAAGAACCCTAAAATAAGAACTGAAGATTGGCTACAAAGATACATCTTCACCGACATTCGCAAGATCTTCTTTGGAGGAATCCATCAGGAGCTACATGAGTGGTTGGCTAGGTTAGCTGGCACACAGTTTGAAATTAGATCTAGACCCCCTGTGGTTTGGACACCAACATTGATCCAGAAGGTCAAGAGAGTCGACAACGCTGTATCCAGAGTAGTAGATCACTGGTTTGATAGTACCATCGAAGTACATCTCACTGAGTTTGCTGTTGATAGTACAAAATCATATAGTCAAGCAGAGAGATACTTTTTAAAGGGACCCAGAGGAAAATTCTTTCACTTACTGAAGCTAAGAACCAAGATGCTCTTGCATGAAAACCACATCTTGAAGATATAGTAGATTGATCACACCTAAAAAGGCTAATGTTCAAGATCTCGGACAACGACAACAACACAGAAGTAGGACATACGCGTAGTGGGAAAGTATTCCAAGGAGTTCACCTTGAGAATTTGTTTAAGCAAAACTATAGAGAAGAAGGTTTCTATAGTGGAGAAGAGGTAGATGTAACCGACGAAGAGCATCGAGAGCCCACCAGAACAAAAGAAGGGGAAGCTAAAGAACTGCGCCAAAGCGAGCTAGAAACCTCAGGAACTGCGCGAACTATTGAAGTAAGTAACGTTAATCCTTCTGTTGTCCCAACAATACTTAGCAATCAGAATAGTCAGAACCACCAGAGTCTTCAGAGTACTGTTACCAATAGCCCAACATCTACTCATACAAGAACCCTAGTTAGCATTATGGCTGATGAAATGAGACTCCCTATCTTTAGAGGAGATGGATATGAAGATCCAGATCAACATTGGTTTCTGTGTGAGGCCGTATGGAATATTAAAAGTATCACTGCTGAAGCCATCAAGAGAACCCAGTTCAACACTACGCTAAGGGATCGCGCACTGAGATGGTACATGAAACTTGTCCAAGGACTGGCATAGCCTAAGCCCCTGAATGAGATCGATAATGTGCTAATTGTAGAGTTTAAGAAACCTAAGTCGGAGTCACAATGTATTACGGAACTAAAAGAGATTAAAAAAAAGGTAGCAGAACCTGTTTGGGAGTTCGACCAGAGATTCAAGACCCTGACAGGCCGATTAACTTTCCAGATCCTTGACGAACAAAACAAAGAGTGGTTCATCGTTGCACTGTTACCACACATAAGAATCCCTTTGATGCAACAAAAGATAGCATCTCAGGCAGAATCTTTGGAGATTGCCATGAAGCTTGAATCAGTACTGATTGGAGAATCTAGCTCAGGCATTAGCCAGATCATGAGCCAGCTAACTAGTTTGTCTTTACAGGTCGAGGATATGAAGAAAGATAAGGGAAAATACAAAAGGGAAGATATCTGGTGTGTAAGATGAAGATCTGAAGGCCATGATAAGGGACATTGTCCCTTATTTCATGAGTACTTGGCATCAGGGGCACCGATCCCCCTAAAGAAAGTTAACCTACCCTGGTGCAATGTATGTAGAAATAGGCATCACCCAGGTGAGTTCTACTACATGAAGAAGCATGTCCAGACAACCACAAACTTCTATTGTACATTCTGTAAATCAGTGGGGCATGATGATCGGGATTGTAGAGCTTATGATCTCATGCATGAAAGGTCGAGAGACATATACAAGATTCAAGGAGAAGTACAACAAGAGGGAAACACTCTGCAGTACAACTCTAAGGGGAGAGGAAATTTCACTCCTCGCGGTGGATACAGAGGACGAGGAGGAGGAGGAGGTATGGGCCAAGGATGAGGACAAATAATCTGTTACAACTGCGCGCAACCAGGACATTTAGCAAGGGATTGTCAGAATCTCTGCACAACCTGTAGTTACTATAACTCCTTCGAGCATGTCATAGAAGAATTCCCTATGCTGCTGGCTAAACTTCAGGAAAGACGAGGACCCCAACAGAACCCACAAGTACAATTGATATATGCCGAACCTTGCGGAGTAGACCCTAGAGTCACTGTTATTACTCGAGGAGACGTTGCTACAGGTGAAGACAGAGTAGCCCAAGGAAAGACTGAAAATGACCATGGAGTTAGGAAAGCTACAGAAAACACCCCAATGTTCGATGCTAGGAAAGAAAGACAACTATTCGAGGAGGCAAGAAAAGAGTTCAAAGGAAATCAAGGATCTTCATCAGAGAGACAACTGGAAATCAAATAATACGACATGCCTCATGCGTTTGATCCATCTACATCACCAATAGAAGGGAAAGAGGTAAGAAAACTCACGGAATTCTTGCACACTTGTGTTAAGTTAATTCAAGGTAAAGGCGTTGTACAAGAATTACAAGATTTAATCAAGCAATATGAACTAGGAAAAATAAATGCCTTACTGAATAGAGCAGTGCACCAAATTGGAAAAAGGAGAGGGACAAATAAAGAATTACACTTGAATGCTCAGATAGGAGAGTATGAGATAGACTATGTGGTCCTCAACTTAGGGTCAGAAGTCAATGTCATGACGAATCAAACTTGGACACTGATGGGAAAACCCAAGCTGGTATATTCCCCTATTAGGCTTCGCATGGCTAATCAAAAAGATATCAGCCCATTTGGAGGATTAGAGCATGTCCCAGTGGACATCGATGGAGTAAGAACCTTTGTATATTTTGAGGTAATTGAAATTGTTGATGATAGCTTCCCTTACCCTGCATTGTTAGGAATCGATTGGGCCTTCGAAAATTCCACTATTGTTGATTTAAAGAAACGACACATGACATTTGAGAAAGCTGGACTTAGGGTCGTTGCGCCTTTATATCCAGATGAAGGTCCACGATACACATAACCTATCAGAGAAGAGGACCACACATTTGAACTGGAAAACATCTACAAATTAATAGCCAAACAACAGGATTATATCAACCCTACAGTTGACGGAAATCTGAGCTGGTGAAGTCACAACACATGTTCATACAACTCAGAAGAAGTGCTGGAGAACTGGCAGAACCATATGTACGAAGTATCTATAATAATATGTGCTAGGCTAACCAGAGAAGTTCATTTGATTGGCACAATAGGGAGTAATCTACCGACATTTGATGGGTTGAACCCCTTAGAGAACTTATTATCATAATTTGAGACAAGTGTACCAACACAACAGAGGCTGTGGGCGATGGAGGAGGCCATGAAAGCCACCCCAGCGAGATGGTGGGGGACACATAAAAGCAATATTACAGACTTGACACAATGCCAAACTTTGATGACAACATGGTTTTCGGCACAAGAAGGAAGTGAAGAAGCACGATACACAGGTCGAAGCTGCCCAAAGGACCATGTACAGAGCTGCGAAGAGGCCTAGAGTGACATTCCTAGAGAACATGGGTACACATATTCGTCAATACGCTGGATACCACCCCGATTAACTGGTACCTTCAAGCAAAGATATGCCTTGTCACTTCAAAATGGGAAGGTATGATCCAGAATTTTATAACTACCTTTTTGTTTGATAGTGAATTTCCTTCTGTAGATCAAGCACTACAGATGGTGAGATAGAAAGTATTTGAGGAGGCATCTGGCCCCCCTTTGGAGCAAGAAGAGGATGAATGGATTGTGCCCCTCTAGAAACTGCAGGCCCGCTACAACATTAATGCCGATGAAGACGATGACCCAAGGAAGGTGAATATCGTGGAAACAGAAGGTCAGAGAGATGTGGAAGGAACAAGAGTTGAACTACCATTCATTGGACAACCGATAAAGATAAAGAAAGTCAATATTGGGACAAAGGAAACAACAAATCTTGCCAATGTTGGAGATTAATGGGACGCTGCTACCATTGACAAAATCACAGAATTATTGCATGAGTATCAGGACTTGTTCCCAACCAAGTTCACTGATATGAAGGGAATCAAAGGACCTATGGGAGAAATGAGAATACCTTTGAAACCAGATGCAAAGACAGTCAAGAAAAGACCCTACAGATTGAACCTGAAATATAAGGAAAAAGTGAAGATTGAGCTTGATAGAATGCTGGAAGAAGGGATTATTGAACCTGTCGAAGAGTTGTATTGGATTAGCCCCATGGTAGTGCAAGATAAGAAGACAGGTGAGATTAGGATTTGTGTAGATCTTAGGAAGCTGAATGATGCTTGTCTACATGATCCTTTCCCTACACCTTTCAAAGACAAAGTGCTGGATAACGTGGGAGGCCAAGAAGTATATTCTTTTACAGATAGGTTTTCAGGATACCATCAGATCCACATCACCAAGGAGGACTGTCATAAGACTAAGTTTTCCATAGAGTGGGGATCCTACCAATATATAATAATTCCATTTGGACTGAAGAATGCCCCAACCATCTTTTCCAGGGTGGTGGTTGAAGCATTCAAAGAATTTTTGCATAAGTTTTTAGAAGCATACTTTGATGACTGGACTGTTTTTAGTTTGTTGAAAAATCATATTGAATGTCTAAGGATAATGTTGGATAAATGCAGGCAGTGTCAAATTTCTTTGAATTTGAAGAAGTGCATATTCTTCTCACCATTTGGAGTATTATTAGGTCATATTGTATGCAAGCAAGGATTGTTGGTGGCATCCAAAATTGCAATTATAGTTTATTTACCACCACCTACATCAATCAAACAAATGCGCACTGCGCTAGGACATATTGGATATTATAGGAAATTTATCAAAGGATGTGCTTAGATTACTGCACCAATGGAGAGGTTATTAAAGAAAGACTGTCATTTTGGTTGGACAGATGAATGCCAACAGAGCTTCGACACATTGAAATAAAATATGGTCACTGTGCCTATTCTAGTCTTTCCCAACTGGAGAAAGGAATTTCATGTGCATGTTGATGCATATTTTATTTCATTAGGAGTAGTACTAGCACAACTTGGAGAAGGGGACATTGATCATTCATTAGCATTTGCCAGCAGAAATCTCTCCACAGCTAAAATCAATTACACTACTACAGAGAGAGAGGGACTAGCCATAGTGTATGCATTGCAGAAATTCCATCACTACTTGTTGGGAGGACACTTTAAAATGTTTACTGATCACTCCACGCTAAAATACCTAGTCAACAAGCCAGTGTTGGGGGAGATAATATGCAGATGGCTTCTCCTGTTTCAACAATATGCTTTTGAGATCATAGTTAATCCAGGAAGAATGAATAAGGGCCTAGACCACCTGTCGAGGTTGGAGCATTGCGAAGAACCTACTAGTCTGGAGGACACACTACCAGATGCACAGTTTCTCACCATTAGAAAGATTGATGACCACTTCACAGACATAGTCCAGTTCCTGTCAACAAGAATAGCTCTAACCGAATACACAATTCCACAGAAGAAACAACTAGTGGTGCGTGCTGCAGATTTTTCACTGATAGCTGGTCAGCTATATAAAATTTGAACTGATGAGATCCTAAGAAGATGTGTGATGGAGGAAGAACACCCTATGATCCTCAAAGAAGCTCATGAAGGCATTGCAGGAGGACATTATGCAGGAAAAGCAACTGCGCAGAAGGTTCTGCGAGCTGGCCTTTGGTGGCCTACGTTACATAGAGATGTTAAAGAATATGCCGGAGCATGTGATGTATGCCAACGAGTTGGAAAACCATCCTGAAGAGATGAGATTCCATTAGAACCATAGATGACCTTACAAGAATTTGAAAAATGGGCCATTGACTTCATGGGACCTATAAACCCACCAGGAAAGCGCACAGGAGAAAGGTATATTATCACTGCGACAAAATACCTGACTAGATGGGTTGAAACAAGAGTAGTCAAGGACTATAGTAAAACTACAACTGCTTGTTTTATATTCGATGACATAATAACCAGGTTTGGATTCCCTAAGGTCCTTATGAGTGATCAAGGTACACACTTTATCAATAAGACAGTTGAAGCCCTGACTGAAGAATTTGTAGTCCACCATCAGAAGAGTACACCTTATCATCCACAAGCAAATGGAATGGTTGAAGCATTCAACAAGATCTTGGAGACAACATTGACAAAGATTTGCAGTGTGAACAGGGATGAATGGGATTTAAGAGTACTGGCAGTACTATGGGATTATAGAACCACTTGCAAGAAATTAACAATGCAGACCCCTTTCAAGTTGGTTTATGGTCTTAAAGCTATTGTCCCAATGGAGTACTTGGTACCAAGCTTAAGAATTGTTGCATTTATAGACATGGATGATACTGGCGCTATTTATGAGAGGCTATCACAGTTGGTCGAACTAGAAGAAGACATATTCATTGCAGGCTTCCATCAACAAATTCAAAAGGAACGAGAAAAGGCCTATCATGACAGACACATCAAGAAGAAGATATTCGGGCAAGGTGATTTAGTCATGCTATATGACAATAAGTTTATAAAACACCCGGGGAAGTTCAGAATGCATTGGATCAGACCATATGAGATTGTCTATGTTACAGAAGGAGGAGCTGCACAACTGAAGACATTGAAAGGAGACTGGAAGGAAGGCTTGGTGAATGGGAGTTGGCTGAAGTTGTACTATGACAACCAAATACCTCGCAACTCTCAGTAGAATCAAGAAGACAAGGGTCCAGGTACTAGGTGCATTTGAAACTGGGTACCAGACATAGAAAAGACAGTCTACACAAGGATGGAAAGGAGGCATAAAGCAGAAAGAAAGGGCCGCACTGCGCAGTTGAAAGTTGAAGAAAAACAAGAGGATCATATATCAAGTGCCTCGGGATGAGTCATAGATGAGTGTTGGGGGCCTATTGGACCTGGGTTATGGAAGGAAGCTAAGAACAATGAAGAAAAGGTAAAAAGAGAGCTTCGTGGGAGACACAGTGGCTGTCACTGGGTCGAAATGAGCAAAAGAACAGAGAAGATGGAGCGAAGTGCGAAAAAGAAAGCCGTTGGATGAGGAGATCGAGGATGACAGATCAACAAGGAGGATGGACTGAGGATGAATCAGGAAGTGAAAAAATCCAGCATTATATGCCTTGGAGCACCGCGAGATGGAGAAGAAAGATAGGTTGGCGAAGCCTAGAAAGAATGGGTCAAGTTGACTTAGGGTTGTAGACACCTAGGGTTTTGGTAATTAGGGTTTTTGACACCTAGGTTTTGACCTAAGGCCGTCGGCGAGGGATTGTAATGTATAAATAGAAGTCAAGAGGACCTAGGTTGGGTCGGTACTATGGTTGAGCCTTGTTGTCGATTATTGTTCATTGGGAGAATATTGTATTAAGGGTGAGAGAAGTGCCGAGAGAGAGAGCCTTCTGGTATTGTAAGATCTTCAGCTGGGTGTGAAGATCAAGTCCTGCAGCTAGGTGTGTAGGAAGGGAGAGAGGAAGAGAGATGGAGAAGAGAGGATCTAATGGCCAAGAGCACAAATCATAACTGTAAGATTTATCTTAATATATCATAAGCAGAGTTCTGTGGATGTATCCCTAGAGAGAGGGTGAACCACACACATCTATTGTCGTGTGTGTGATTGATGCTTTGAGCTCTGATGATGTTATATTGTTATCTTCATTATTGTATTAGATCAGATCTATAGTTGTGAAGGATAGATCTCGCTAGTTGAATGATAGATGCATGTTATGTTGTTGTTGTAATAAGAACCACTTGATATTCCCCTGGTTGTAGACATCTCTATCCTGCAACCCCCTCATAACTGCTTCGGGTGAGACTGGATCTGCTTCGCAGGTGCTGTCGAAAGGGCCAGTAGCTAGGGCTTGTTGGTGCGCTCTTGGATTTGAACCCTAGGTCTTCCCATGTACCAACACCAATCGTTGGAAATTCTGTCCACCAGGCCATTTGCTGACCTGCATACCCAATGCAACTCCACTGTGTTAATCGTTTGGAGATGCTCCTGGATTTTTTGTAGGGAGTGTGCCAAGTGCCAATGTCTTTGTACTTTTCCCACTCTAGTGCCATTTTGGAGTCTCTTCACTATGTTGATGACCAGGGTGGAGTCACCTTCCACGATAGTGTTGGTCATCCTTTTGCGGCTTAGAATTTTGAGACTGAGCTCTAGGGCTCCAAATTATGCCGCGTTGTTGGTTGAGTTTCCCATACTCCCAGTGTACAGTTGGATTATGATTCCACCACTATATCTGATCACCCCTCCCATCCCTGTCATTCCTGGGTTTCCTTTTGTCGCCTCGTCAAAATTTAACTTGAGGAACCTTGCCGAAGGTGGTTTCCAGTTGTGCTCTCCTAATTGGAGTTGTGGTGGCCGCCCTACCTATGTGTTGTCGCACCTGTCTTTTAGGTGAAAAACTTCCAGGATTTGAGAGTCCTGGCTTGTGAGTTGTGCTTTTCCAGTCTAGCAGTTGTGACTCTGCACCTTTTCTCGTATTTGTGAGATTATTGCTTCCTTGAGTTTCCCTTCCAGAAGGATTTCGTTCCTGAAGATGTGCCGGTTCCTTTCTTTCCATATTTCCCATATGATCATCCCTAGCATGTGATTCCAACAGAGGTTCACCATTTCATTTTTGTTGTAACTCTCATTCCAGTTATTGATGGTTGCACTGATGTTACCTCGGTTTGCTATTGGACTGGCGAAAGATGCTTTCCGCCCAATCCTAGATCTTTGCTATGTAATTACATTCACTGAGGAGGTGATTTGTTGTTTCTTCCTTGGCTTGACAGAGGTGGCATCGTGATGGGCCTATGAAACTCATTTTCCTTAGGTTTTCCTAGGTTAGAATTCGATTGTGAAGTACTAACCATTTGAATATTTTGATTTTTGGCCATTGGGGGCTATCCCAAATCTTTCCCCACTGTTGTGCCAGATCTTCTTGGTCCTAGTCAGTGATGTAATTCCGAGCTTCTTTTAAGTTGAATTCCCCAACATTTTTCCTGCCCCATCTTAGTTGTTCCTCTTCTTTTGAGACTACAATTTTCCTTTTCCCCAATTCCTCCTCCACCTCTTTCACTATTGTTGCAATCTGATCTCTGTTTTGTAGATTGAGTTTGTCCCAGATCCTCCATCTGTCGCAATCATTTTCTTGTTTCCAGTAGTCATGGATTTTGATTTTGATTTGTGTGGTCATCTTCTGTTGGAGTTCCTCCCTGTCCAAATTTTCCATTCTGGGTTCCTATTGACACATGTCCTCCCATAATCTGGTTTTTTACCATTCCTCACTTCCTAGAAGATGTGTTTCTGGATCCAAGTTTTTTTGCGCCAGGATAGATTCCAGATGGATGATCCCTCCCTTGTGCCCATAAAGAGAATTCGATCCTGGTCATTGATGTCTTCAACATACTTGGCCTTCCGTAGTGTTTCCCATGGTGTTGACTTTTCTTTGACCCATCTCCACTAGAGTTTCGCCCTGTAGGCTTCGTTGGTTACCTGTGGGTCTTGTAACCCCATGCCTACTTTGAATTTGGGTTTGCAAACCTTATCCCAAGACACAAGGGCCCATTTTTTATTTCTTTCCGCCCCTCGCCATAGAAAGTCCCTTTGGATGGCCCTTAGTTTTTGGAGTATTCCTTTGGGAGAGGGAAACACTGACATCATATAGGTTAGAATTGCTTGCAGAACCGCTTTGGTCAGGATAAGTCTCCCCGCTAGGTTGAGGGATATGTAAGTCCAGTTTTTCACCCTCTCTTGTATTTTGTTGATCACTCCTTCCCATGTTTCCATCTTGCATGCTCTGTCCATTAGTGGGATTATCAAGTATTTCGTTGGGAGCGTTTTGCGTTCAAACCCCAAAATATTTTCCAGGTTTCTTTGAATTGCTGTGTTGGTATTGAAGAAATAGATCATGGATTTGGAGTGATTGATCTCCACACCCAAGGCTTCCCCAAACTCTTCTAAGATTATTTTATAGGATTTCACTTCCTTGACCATGGGTGTGCCATGGAGTAAGGTGTCATCAACGAACTGTTGGTGTGTGGAGGTAGGGAAATTTTTGAAAGGCTTGATGCCTGTTATTTCTCCTACTGTAGTTGCACTTTTTATGCTTCTACTAAGTCCTTCCATCATCAGAATGAACATGAAAGGTGATAGTGGGTCTCCTTGTTTGATGGCTCTTGAATGCCATTAGGGTTTGGCTGGGGATCCATTGATTAAAAGTGAGTAACTTGTCGTTGAGACTAGGATGAAAATCCAGTTGATCTAGTGTTCACAAAGCCAAAAGATTCCAGAGTCTTGACCATATAGTGCCAGCCAATTTTTTCATAAGCCTTTGCTAAGTCAAGTTGGATTATCATTCCCCCTCTCCTATAGAGTTTTAGTGTGTGAATCAGCTCATGGGCATGGATGATTTTGTCCACAATTTGTCGCCCTTCTAAAAAACCCACATGTTCCTATGAATCAGTGTGGGTAGGAGAGGTTTCAGTCTATTGGCTATGACTTTGGAGATTATCTTGTAGACCACATTGCATAGAGCTATGGGTCGATAGTGGTCTGGGATCTTTGCTTCATTTTATTTGGGGATTAAAGTAATCATTGTGGCATTTAGCACTTTCAGAATGGAGGCCGAGCGTCTGGAGTCTTCCACCACCCCATAAACATAATTTTTGAACACTTCCTAGTAGGCTTTGAATAATTCCACCGTGAAACCATCTGGACCCGGGGCCTTTCCATTGGGCATCTCCTGGACCACTTGGTCAATTTCCTCCTTAGCGATGGGTTTGTTTAGGTTGATATTTTGTTCCTCGGTAACAAGCCTAGGGATGTGCCGAGTTATGCTTTGTATGGCCTTTGTTCGGTCTTGGTTGGGTTCTTGGGATATCCCCTAGAAGTGGTTTACTAGTATGTTTTCAATCTCCTTGTGGGAGTCTCTCTCGATCCCATACTGATTCTGAATTTTCAGGATTTTGTTATGGGTTCTTGTAGCAATGGTTTTTCTATGAAAAAACTTTGTATTCCGCTCTCCTTCATTTAGCCACTTGATTCTGGACTTTTGGCGTGTTAAGCCCTAATATTGGCTCATTACCCCTTAATTGGGGCATATTATATTAGTAATTTTATTTTATTTATGTTGGCTTTAGGCCATTAGTTGTAATTATACCTCCTAGTCTCCTATATATATCAATGAGACATTTTCATTTTGAATCATCTTGTACTTGAACATTTAAGTGGGGTCAAAGGAGGTTGCCCCCTCGAAGAGGCTTATTATATAAAATTATCCCTTTTTCAAGGCATTGAGTACTTTTCTTGAGGTTTTTCTATGCTATATTGATGTTTGGTTCTTAACATATGGTATCCGAGCTCAAGGTCTTGGGGTTTCGCTGCTACATCTGAGACACCGTGGAATTTTCACTATAACTATTTTTCTACAACATTTAAAAAGGAACGGCTTGGAGGATATTTATTATATGGATCAAGGTACGTTGGGTTCAAAATTCAGCTCCTGAGGCCTTATACTTTTGGAGATAAAACCTGTACAAGATAGGGTTCTAGAATCATCTTGAAATGAGTCATTGCGGAATTTTCGCTATAAATTTTTTTTTGTAATGTTTCAGACCCTGAAATCTAGAGGCCATTTACATAAATTAGTAAGGTATCTGTGGTAAAATTTTTAGCTTCTGGGTCATCTTAAATTTGTAGATACACCTTGTGTAAGATAGGGTATCTGACTAGTCCTATTGACTAGTCTCAAGAAGGTGTTCCAGGTAAAACAATCGTAACTTCTTGCTAGAGCATCCAAATTGAGTGGGACTAGTTTCATTGGATCATGGACAATATTTAGTATTTTGGGTGTGAGTTTCAAAATTTGATATCAATTATTTTGTGTGGGGCATTCTATACAAGTGAGATCTCCTGGAAAGACCAAAAATCGGCAAATTGTGAGGAAGTTACCGTAAATTCCACTTGGCACATCCAATTTTGATCAGACATGTGGCATTGCAGAGAAGAAATATTAAAGAACTACTTAAAATAAAGTTTCATACCCAAAAGGGCCGAAACTTGGGAGATAGAAAAGAATAAATATTGTCTAGCAGAACCGCCTCAAAATCAAGATTCAAAAGTGATACTTGGCCAACATGACACCGAAAAAGTGACCTTCTACACCAAATAAGCCTCTAGAAAATCCTAATTGGACTCTTGATGAAGGTGAAGAAATGCGTATGGACATAAATGAACTACAAAAGAAGATGGATTCAATGGAAGCTAAGTTGATGGATTCAATAGAAGCTAAGTTGGATACTAAGATGGATGGCTTAAAAGGGGAGATCATGGAAGTATTGAAAAATTTCGTAACAGAGAAGACAC